>MKEJ01015004.1:0-20788 GCA_001753735.1 Embelia ribes
TCGCATTTAAAATTTATTATATAAGATTATTAAAATGCAAAAAATTTACCCGAATTTTCTGGGGTATTACATAGTGTGAGATTGTTTTTTGTTGGTTGTTTCTATTTTTTTTTTCTAGTTGAAAATTGTAGAATAAGGTGTTTGGTAAACTCTAAAACTCCTATTTTTAGTAATCTGCTTCTGTTTTTTTTTTAATGATACTTTTGAAAGCAGTCTTATGGGTGCTTTGAAAAGTTACTTATGTTTTTTTTTATTAATTATCATAATAACCTCAATAATATTTATTATATTCTATATACATATCTATTTTTATCTTTTTATAATAAAAAATAATATTTTACCAAACTCTATAGTATTTATCAAATTAACTTTTAAAATTTATTTACCAAATAATAAAATTATACTAACTTTTAAAATTAACTTTCAAGAGCAATTTAAGAAGCGGATTTTAAAAACAACATGCGTTCCCAAACAAGGCCTTAATGGAGCAATAAATATTTGAAAACTATGTACCGTTCTTGCTTTTTGCAAATCGTGTATTTAATTTCATATCGATAATATACAAAAAGGATTGACGGCTTGACATTTAAACATGGCATACCGTTCATTATACCAACTTTTTCAGAAACTAGCTTTCCCATTATGAAAGAATTAGTTTTAAGGTATTTCCCCCCTAATTTATTGTAATTTAATTCTGGGAAGTTGATGATGAGCTTGAAGGCATTCTTTTAAAATATGATTACTCCACAGAGTATTCATAACAGCCACTAAAACTTGTTTGCACAACGCACAAATTTCACATAATAATATAGCAGTAACCATGTCCTACATTCTAATCGGTTTTGGAAACATTACAAACACCTAAAAGCATATGTTAACCAGCCAACAGAAAAGGTTTTATGCTTCCTCAGCCTTGTCTCTCGGATGATGCGAAAGGTTCTTTTATCTCAACAGAGGCTACCCACTCGTACGCCCCTTGTATTCGTGTTCTTGTTTCGCTCTGGGTTTGTTTCTAGTTCAGAGCAAACAAATACATCACCCACTGGGAAGACAAAATAAAAACTAAAAAATTTGACGACTCGGCATCTATTTTCATGGTTAAGCTTAATCTATCCAACCCAGAAACAATCCCTAGAACAAAGGGAATTCCTGTCGGCACAAGATTTTTTTCACCAATTACTGTCATTTCTAGATAAATTATCATAAATTGAAAACAAATTATGACTAATATTTTTTTAATATAAAAATAGTTACGGTAATTTTTTTTTCAAACAATAGTGATTTATACATAAAAGATGTTAAAAAAATACAAAAATAAAAAAAAAATTAATTTGTACAATTTCCTATAAAATGTTTCTTGTATTGACTTTGCTTTCCAGAACAAAGAGACATGTTCTCCAATGATGCTTTCCTTGTATTTCCCACCATTTTTGTCTCTGAGTTTAGCCAATATAAGTAGGAAGGGCAATTGAGACCTCAACTTCCTTCTTCCTTCAGTCAATTTCACAGCACAAAATCCCATCCTCAAAAATAAAAAACCGAGAAAATCAAGAAAAATCCTGGTAATGGCAAACTCAACAAAGGGGGAAAAAGGTATCCTCAAATTGGTGCACCCAGGTAGGCATGTAGAGATACATACTAAACCCATAACTGCAGCTGAAGTTATGAGCAAGAATTCTCGGCACTGCGTAGCAAGGCCGGATGTTTTCAAATTTCCCTACATCGTGGTCAGGCCCGAGTCGGTTTTGTACCCGGGACAAGTTTTCTACATAGTTCCTAATCGCACGATACATAAATTGCTAAATTCCAGATTCAAAATGCAAAATAACACCACTCCGAGAAAAAAGCAATCTCCAAATCACAGTGTTGATTCACCATGCTCAGACAGAAATGGCAGTCGCAATTCCTATCTCGAAGCGTGGCCTATGATGGGTACGAATAGAAATTCTTATCTAGAATTCAGAAAATCAATCAGAGAAGGCTCGACAGCAGAGGACAGATCATTTTACAGAAACAAAAACAACCACAACAAAAGTAGCAAAGTTGAATCAGTGGGTGACAATGATAATCATAATTCTGGAGTCAAACATGAACACGTTGATGGACTCAAACCTTGTTTGAAAAAGCATGACAGTGTTCGAACGTCCCTGGAACAAAAGGTGACCTTTGCGTCTCCGATAGTGACAAGATTTGAATAGACTTCTAAGTAATACGGATGGGACTTACTAACCTCCGGATTCCAGAACTGTTAACTCTCCAAAATATCAATTAAAAAAAACTTTTCAAAATAACGAGCCTTGTATTGCCACTTCATTCTTGTAATATTTCCTGCATAGATTTTCTTTTGGCATGAATTATCATCAATATATAAAATTGTACTAAAAATGTTGTCCGTTCATTGCTGTCCCATGTTTCTAGTCTTCAAATAGAGCATTATTAATTGTTAGCACATAAACCTATCAGACTGGATCCAAAGATTGAATGATCTTTTCTAAATGTCATACACCTAAGTAAATTAGTTGGAACAGCTAAAACCGTCTAACGGTTATTCATATGTACAAGCGAGGTTCTATTGAAGTCTTTCGACAACTTTAGCTGTGTGGATAGAGGGTAGGAGACTAAAAAAAGAACATTTTATGTGATGGGAACATATGAGACTGAGAATAAATCAGAACTCGAGATCTATGTGAGACAGTCACGGAAAATGATCAGAAAGGATTTAGACAAATGAAATTAAATGGGGCAAAAGCAACGTCTGTATGACAGAGAGCAGCATCATCTGTGATCATGATGGTATGCTACAACCATAAAATCCAAAAGATCAGAACAAAACAGGGCCACAAATATGTACCAGAAGGGGCTGCTATCAAATTTTTATTGTAGCGGCAACACTCAACTTTATAGCATCCAGCTATATCTCTCATGAAATTTAGCATGCATAAAGTTTTGGGTGGCAGCTGCGATAGAAAATTTGCTTGCAGCACCTCCTTGATTCTACTAATACTACTTGAAAAGATATCGAGAAATAAAATTGGCAGGTACAACTAGAACCTAGCGACAAAAGAACATCACCTACATTTGCGTAGCAGTTTTCCAAGCAAACATAAAGTAACATGATAGAGGTATCTCTAATCTCATGGAGATTCTAATTATTATTCGGAATATTAGCATCATGAAAGACAGGTTACAATTCCAAAAAAATAAATATTACAATATAATTGAAGCCACCATCTCCAATTTTCTTTATATTGTAATATCATGAAAAACCAAAATATCAAGAACTGCATTACAATAAATTGGCATCGATCACAACTTCATTAATCTTGCATTTTTTACAAAAGAAAATGTTCAACTGATGTTGCATAACTTAAAAGTTTAAAACTGATCGGTCCTATTGGTGATACAAAACACTCAACTCATATACAAGGACAAAAAAGAGAGAAAAGGAAAAGAAAATGGAAAAAAACAAAGAGAAAAAACCAAGCCGTACTTATTTTAACCAACAAAAGCATTTAAAACATACTAAAATTACATCAGAAAGAGTTCTTTGAGTTCAATCAGTTACCTTTGAATCCGTTCTTTCAGAATGCTTTGAAGGAGAACTTGATCCCCTTGAAGGACCACGACTGAAAAAGCTCAACTTGCCAATCTTTTTCGAAAAGGAGCTTATCATCCGACGAGAACTAGACCTCTTCATATCCCTCCTCATACAAACATGATCTTTCTCTAAGTCATTTAGTCTCATCCTTAATCGAGCAAGCTCGAGTTTTAGCTCACGGTTTTCTCTTCTCAGTGAAGCGTAGTTGTCTTTAGGAGACATTGAAGCACTTAATGCACCACTGTTGATCCTCCATGCCTGGTGCATTGGCTTGTGGTCTACTTCAGGGTAAGAACAAGATAAAGAATTTCGTAACCTTAATTGCTCAAAATAAAGCACTTGCACAATCGATTGGAGAGGAAGACGCTCATTTTGTGCAGCATGGGAAGCAGCTTCTTGGGAGAGCTTTTGAAAGTCGACAAGTTTGCTGAGCTTCCTCTTGTCCGGATCAGATAAACCTTGATGGGCCTGTGATATAAGACCAATATAATTAAGCTATACAACAGAGGACATATGTACGCTAATGACTAAAGTGGCAGTGTGTCAGCCACTTGCTAAAATGTTTCACCACCACAATATGTAAGACATTATTTAGAAACTGTTTCTGCCACATGATCCTTGTGTTAATTTTCAAGACAACAAATTGAAAAAGTTCCATTTTCCTATAAAAAATCCATGATTACAACATCCGTCTGGTTTCTGGTTCTTGTAGTGTATTTTGTATGGAGTCAAGAAAGAGTCAATGGGTTTAATAAACAATGAGCAAAATACACCTGCATTTATCCTTAATTTTGCTAATTTAATTCACTTCTCCCTATCTAATTCTCAAAATTTAATTTTTGAGTCATCTCCAATTTTCTGCTCAGATATTGCTCTTATCAACACAAGGACAAGTCCGTTCTACGCACATGGTAAGAACTATATCTGATGAGATACGTACTTTCAGATAAATATCAATTGCCCTATACAACCCATCATGAATTGTACGGGCATGTGCTGGCAAAGCATCTGCAATATCTAAAAATTTGTTCAGTTTAAGATTTGCATCAGGAGCAATTTCGGCAAGGTAACTATCAACTAACTTCGAGACTTTGAAAAATGCCGATTGTGAGGGGGAGAGAGGACTGTCCGATTCAAAGACCGATGCATCTTCCATGTCTTCTTCACTATCATCTTGCTGAGAGAAATTAACTAAAATTCTATGAACTGTATCGACATCAAATAATGTATCCGAGGCATTACGAAAGGACGGGATCAAAATATCATCGAGTGTAGCTATATCTAACTGGGACCCAATTCTCCTTTCAAGATCGAGTCTACAAGCAACTGCACAATCCACCATCAAAGCACTACGTAAAAGTCCAAATAGAAAACTGATGGGAATGGCAACTTTCTCAACAGGCAAGAGGCTAACAATTGTCTCAACCACAACCCTCTCATGTTCATTGGAATTATTAGATGAGTTCCATAAGGAGGACTTTTTAGCTAGTTCCTTCTGAGCATAGTTCATGAGTGATGCTCCTATACTCTCCGGCCGGACCCCACGGCACTTAATTGCCGTTATAACCCTCAAGTACAAGTCTATACGAAGAACAGAGAGATCTTCTATCCACCAATCTTCATTTAAATTGGCATTACGATTCATATGAAGTCTACCAGAGCTGCTGTATTCTAGTCGCGAAAAGCTTGAAGCTATTTGCTCTACACAAGCTTTAGAAGCAATCGAGTCGATGCAGCGGTTGACTATGTTTAGCTCATCCGCGAGAGGGAGAAGATTTTCGCATTGTTGTAATACCTCAACACACTTTTCGAGGTTCTTACATACGACAGAATTGAGATATTCTTCGGCACGGGTACTGAGGTTGTTCTTTGAGAACTCCTCGGTCATTTCAAGATAGTCAGATATACAGCATAGCTGAGCAACATTTGAAGATGTGAGCTCAAAGTTGATCCCATAGCAGAATTTGGCAGCTAGCTCGAAGGATTCGGCTCCTCCCGGGAGGTGAAGGAGCTCTATTCTTGAAATATTGGAATCTCTATGCTCTGCCACTAACTTGCGGATTCGCCCACTCCGGGAAACAAGAGGGAACTGCAAAAGTTAGTTAAAATATTTGTCAAGTGTCGTCAAGGTATGAATACCTTATTATGTTGCATTATCTTCTTCATTTCGTTATCGTTCTCACCTATTTCATGGCTGAACACAAAGAAACAAACAAGAACTCTGTTGTTGTCATGGTATTTTGGTTTTTAAACTTTATCTTTCTTAAACCGGGGACAAAATTTCCATGGGTTTCTAGAGCTGGGATATTTCTAGAGCTGGGATTTTCCAATGCCATCTTTTCTATGCCCGGGGACAAAATATTTTCATAAGGAGCTGGGATGTTCAAGATAATTATGTAAAAACTAGTTCAATAACAAATATGGCAAACATATTCCCTGTAATGTTCAGTTTTCAGATCCAGAAAAGGGTTTTCATAAGTATTACTAATTGCTGCTTCAGTTTGTTTCTAAAAGGAGCAATTGACCAGTGATCACAGGCTTTAACAGAAAATGGTCATGAGATGAACAAATATATTTACAATTGACATCCAAACACAACGGAATATCAGATTTGGAGAGGAATTCTTCCTAGCTCCATGCATAGAGTGTCTTCAAAACTCATTTTTACCCTTTCGAATTTCACCACATTCATACTACTCTACCATCTTTTCCAAGATATAAATTAGCCATGGTATTACATACCAAAAAGAATAGTCATTTTACTTTTAACTGCTTTCGTCAGACACACTGTCATAGTTTCATTATGTAACTGAGGAACAACTAGAAGTACAAAAAGATTTGAGGACTGTCAAGTGGCTACATGTTGAGAATTATTGGGAGTAAGAATATAAAAAAATCATCTTTTGCACATATACAAGAGAAAGAAGTTTGGAGGTGCAGTACTGTACGCCTGTAATATCACTATAAAAAGATTATCGATTTGAGATCGAAAGAGATTCCCTCTTCAGATTCTTAGGACTGTAAATATCCATGCTTCTAATCTGAATCTGAATTGAGAAATGGAAACTTAATCATTTCAACAACATAGGGCACCATTACTTCGTTCAATAAAAAGGACAAATAAATCAGAATCAAGAAAATCAGTTGTCGATTTGCACTAAATATTCTTGTCATTTAAACATGATAAAGCACCATTACTTCATTCAATGAGAAGTACAAATACAAAGCACTCCTTTCGTGTTATGCAAGAACAAAATAATTTCAGTGGTGACGCTTACTTTATGTAATGAAAAAGTTCCTCCATTTACTTCTATTGTGATGTCGCTTGGAACATCAAGAAATATCCTGCACACAATCAAAATATGGACGTGTGAATTAGAGATCAGAAACTAGTGTTTTGATATGATATTGAGAATCATTAGTTAAAATCTCTTGTATGGAAGGGATTTGTTTTTTATAAACTGATAAATTTATAGGACTTCAGCTATATCAACTTTTGAAGTGAAAGTATTTCAAGCGATAGTGTCTCACTGTCATTTCAAAATAGCAGCGGAAGAACCATAATTTAAGTTTCTTTAATCTTCTGAACAAACTACTCATCTAATGCACAGTCCATTTAATCACCTCAAATTAGATGGAAACTTTCAGCAGCTATCGGAGAGAGGCAGAGACCATGGCTGCCGTTTTGAAAAACAGAGAAAAGTATGACTTCGAAAATGACAAAAGGGTATCATGATCTTGGAAATACAGGGGAGCGATGATATTATAAATAATTGAATAATTAATTTATGATTATACTTGAAAATCTGTAAACTATGATAAGAAAATAAATGCAAGTATAAAGCTGGTTATTTTGAACAAAACACTTTTTAGTGATATTGTAAGTACTACAAAGACTATAAAAAAAAGTGATTAAGCATGATTTTTTTTCTTATTTTTGCGAGTTTTCTCTATGGAAAAAAACTTCTTAGAAGTGAGTTTCTAATATGAGTTTTGCAAGCAAGGAGCTTCAGCACCGGACATGGATGTCCAGTGAAACGAGTTTCCCCGGTCTAGCAGAGTTTCGTGTTCACTATGAGAGAGACAGCCAAAACATGGTCCATAACTAAATCAAAACAACATAAAATAAGACTGGAACGAAAGTGAGAGTTAAACCCACAAACCATTCATCATAGTGCTGCTGCCGCGAAGGCTTCGGAACTGCCAGCGGCTGGCGGTGCAGCCTCTCCATGTGAGAGAGAATGCAAAGAGAATGGAAAAGATATGCTAGAGAGAGAAAAGAGGACAGTGGGAATGAAAGAGTGAACTGAGCATGGAGAATGTTTCTGAAGGCAGAGTTGATTGAGGATTATTGTCAAACAGTTGGTGTTCATAGCAAGGATTGCGACTGCTAAAAGCATTTTGGTGGGTCATGCTTTATTTCTCCTTTTTTTTCACCTTTATGCTGTGAGCATGCGTACAAAAATCATATCTCGTTGCTTTTATGCGCATGTTTTGTGTCTCTTTAGTCAAATTCTAATGTTTTTGCCAAAAATTTAAGTTGTGTAACAAATGGATAAATGGAAAAGAAAATTGTCTGTTGCTAGAATGAGAGTTTGTAGCAATAATGGAGAACAGGAAAGAGAGTGTAGAAAGCAGGGAACTGGGGCAATTATAGTTTTGACATTTTACGTTCACTTTTTTATATATCCCAAAGAGCAAAATATTCCCATTTTCTCTCTCTTTTAATATTTGTACTGCTCTTATACTTACTATTCGGTATACACGCGATCCTTGTACAATTTGAGCAAACACACAGATATTGAGATGTCAAATGCATATATGATCCGAAATTATGGAATTGTGACATAAATATATGATTATTTGGTGATTTTGAGAAGAAGAACCATTTGAGAGCAATTGGATTAAAGTGAAGAGTGGAGAGGATAAAAAATTTGATTGTATTAGGTTGGAATTGAACCAAGCGAAGGAGGAAGAGAAAAAAGAGTGTTAAATGGTTACAGTGAATTTGGTTAATTTTAGAATTTTATCCTCCGTAGTTTTATAAATTATAAACCACTTATTCGTAATTATATACACAAAAAAAAATGTAATTTACGCATGAAAATTTTGACGTAGCTTGACACCCAATATCTTTATTAATAAAGATAGGAAATGAAATAGCATATGCAAAGATCTATTCATATGACTTGGTAGGTCAACCCGGCCCGAAGCCTGACGCCAGTGTGTATGCAGAATTGATGACTACGGATTTGCGGATTTGAGAAAGGAAATATTGAGTCATACCGTCCCTTACTTGTGGATACATGGGTCCAACACGGTCGTGGATCATGTCATAGTTACTAGAGAGAAAAGTGAATGCAATAAGCGGAAAACTTAGCTTTGAAAATATAGGATAAATAGGAAGCAACAATATTAGAAATAATTGAATAAATAATATATGATTCATCCTAAAAAATAGTTATATATATTCAATAAATTTAAATTAGTTTTATATACTCAATAAATATGTGAAATTACAATGACGTTTACATATTTCAAAATGAAATAGTTGTAATAGTCCTAGAATTATATTAATATTATAGAAAAATGATTAAATATTGTGTGTGTGTATATATATATATATTTTGCGATTTTCCTTTAAGGAAAGATACTTTTTAGGAAGTGATATTCCAATATCAGTACAAGGAAACAAACTCTTTGGTGTCCGAAACGGTTTCCGGGAGAAATGAGACTAAATTTCTAATATCCAACCGAATTTTCAAGTAACTATTGGTTGTGTCACCCTACATGTTGGTAGATGGACTTGATATGTCAATCGGCTACCATAACCCATTCGTATGGTATAGGGTGGATCTCGGGGTTTGGTATGTGGGTCAAAGTTTTAGATCCAACCTAACTCATACTCATATGGTATACTCAAAAACAAATCCAATACGTTGTGGATACTGGTCGAATCCGTTGAATCCTCATTCCACAAGCAGACCAACTATAATAACGGTCAAGTGAATGATTTCTACAAATACTAGAGTGTAGTCTACACAATGTGTGAATTGTGTGCATTATATATATATATATATATATGTATGTATATATGTATATATATATATATATTGTATCATATTAATTATAATTATTTTATAAATTTATTTTAGACAATTTTTTTATACATGATACCTTGTATTTCTTTTTTTTTCCCCCAATTATTCATAACTTTATAAAATATCAGATTCGATAATATTTATACTATGATAATATTTTTATGAAAAATGAATATCTATTTAGGTTAATTTTAGGTACATAAAAATATTATTATGATAATATTTTAAAAAATTAAAGTTAATTAGGATAACATTTTAAAAGTTTATGAAGAATCTTGTTTGGTAGTAATAATTTATAAAAATATTTATTTTCTAGAAATATTTTGATTCTTAAATATAATTTTTATATTTTTTATATGATAAGTTATCTTATAGTTATGCAAAGATATATATGTATATGTTGGGCTTTGCACGAATTTATAGAAAATTTAGTTTTAATAATTTTAGTTATGGTAATTGATATATGTGCACTATAAGTCAATAGTTTCTATTTTGATAAGTTTTATAATTTTTAAATCTTAATTTTATGAGATATATGTCAAGTAATTATGCAGACAAATATGATGATTAAAGTGAAAGTAATTTGAAGGGATAAATTTATACGGATAAATGTTTACAAATGTTTGGGTAGGCATTATAAGCAGACAAACATATACACTTATCATATATTTGTACGTATCTGCATGTTAGTGAGTACAAATAAGTAATCCCTAATTAAAAAATTTACAAAAAGAAATTAAAAAATTCATAAAAGGGGTGGGTTTTAACAAAAAAAAAAAAAAAAAAATAAAAACAAAAATGGAAAATAAACTAAAACGAGAAAAAGCCAATTGATCCAGTCCAGAAATCTAACCGCCCCCCTCCCTTCCTTTCCTTCTCTTCTAAATATGCATGCATTTCAAAATTGACCCACATGATTTGCAAAGATTACAGTTCGCCCCTTAAAATAAAAAATCCTAAAAGAAATTGGGTTCTGAATCAAACATCAAGACCAAAAAAAATAAAATAAAATTATGGGAAATAATCTAAAACCAAGAAAAATCAATTGATCCGGCCATCCCCATTTTCAATTTCACCCTCACGATTTCAAAATATTATAGTTTCCTATAAGGGGAATCAATATATATATATATATATATATATATAATACACAAAATATTATGGCATCTGTAACAAAAATGTTCATCACATATATCCATTAGCCTCTTTTTTCTAGAACTTAGTCGTTCTATCAAAGCAAAATCTTAAGTACAAGCAGGGTACCAGGGATGCAGATTAAAAAGGTTTATGTTTTGTTATTTTTTATTGCTACTACATACTAAGCAACACTAAAAAGTTCTTAACTCAGATAGAAGTGGTTACATTTTGGTTAAGAAAATTGCATGTCACAAAGTGGACATTTAGGCAGCATTTCGTTTTGTTGCGCCACACTGGAGAGTCCGTGTTTGTTTCATTTTTATGCGTTGGAATCTGCCCCGTTAGAAAACGCAATAATATTGATGTAGGAATAGAAAGAAAAGACAGAGTTAGACCGTAAAAACGTGGATATGGATGATACGAAAAGATACGTATATAATAAAAACGGATAAGGAAGTTGATTTAGATAGAAATGAGTGGTAAATAAAATATTTTATTAATAACCGATGTGATAAATTCAACCAACCGCAAATTATTAGAATTTACCACATGGATGACGGTTTAATTTGGAACATATTTGCCTGGATTTTGGTTTCGCGCATCAATTGATCTAAAGATTAGAAAAGGTAAATTTCTTTTTTCTTTGGATAAGTTTCCAAATATTTGGGTGAATAATAGAAAGAGACAAAATAATATGAGTTTAATTTTCATATATCGTCGGTTCAGAGAACTAATACACTATCGTTCTTGGATAAGGACATTTGTTTGATTTTATATATAGGGATTACTACAAATATATGATAAGTGTTTCCTGCAAAGATTACTTTTCGCCCCTATAAAATAAAAAATCCTAAAAGAAATTGGGGTCTGAATCAAATATCCATGCAAAAATAAAAATAGAAATATGGGAAATAATTTAAAACGACTAAAAATCAATTGACACGGCCATCCCCATTTTCAATTTCAAGGTTGTCAAAATATGTCTCGGACATGTATTGTTTTGTATGATTTTGTATATCGTTTCGTATATCGTAAGTATTTTAAACAAATTTGTTTTTAATATGAAAACGCAACAATCACTTAAAGATTATAAATACATAATAGACACAATTATCATTTATGCCAACCATTGTAAATGTAACTTCGTTTTCTTTTTTTCTTCCATATAAAATTTATCATTTAAATATAAAATGATAAAGATAATATAAATATAAAACGATAAAGATAAATAAGATTAGTACAGTTTAAATTACCAAAAAAATCAAGAACATATACTTGGCTTAATCTTTAACATTCCTAATCTGACTTGTTTTTCAGCTACAAATTTGTATCGAACTCAAATTCATCAATTATAAGATGTAATTTTGTTCTATAGACTATGGTCTCTTTAATTTGATAACCATTGAACTCGACCGACTGTTAAATTCATTTATTTCTTATTCTTAATTAATTGATTTGTTTTTATCGGTCAATTCTTCTATTTCTTTCACTTAATTGAAGATTCTCTAAATATAGTTTTTCTTTATTTTACTCTGGAAAAAAATATATATAAAATAAAATTATATGAATTTACTTTTTAAATGAGTTACGCTATTCGATTCGATTTTTGATATGGAAGTGATGATTCACTTCCTTAATTTTTAATTTTTAGTTTTAAATTCAATTTTTAACTTGTAAAACTAAGTGTATATATAATCAGTGATGCATATATAATACACGATACGTCTCGTATCGTAAGAAACAGACGCATATCAATCGATAGTTGGTCAAAATAGAGACATAGCTACGATATACACGGAAATCTTCCGAGACGCATTGTATCGCATGATCGTTTTGCGTCTTATAAATGATTGACAATCATACTTACAAATGAAAGCAATGACCACGATAATTAGTTAATTAATGCACCGATTTTGAAAATTATAAACCATATTTTGACAACAAAAACAGAGACAATAAATTACCGCTCCTGTTTTCAAAAATTATCATAGTATTTCATAAATTACCTTGATTCTTTGCTTGACAATACATTTGTAGCTCCAATAATGAGGACTGATAAAAGCAGAAATGATCTCAGAGAGATCGCCATTGTCGGTTGCTCAAGTTTTCTCTCTCCAGAGGGAGAATGGGAGAGAGGGGAGTAATGAATGGAAACAAATTGAGTCAAGTAAGAATGAAAGGGGATTAGTCCTTTTTATAAGGAAAACTGAAAATGTTTTAGCCAGCCGCATGAACTTGACCTTTGTTTAACCATGGTTTGGTTAATTTTTTACTTTTTTCATGTACTCAGATTAAATTTAAGTTGTTTGGTTACAGCTTTTTTGGATTGAGATAAAATGGTAGGAATTGTCTTCAAACTTCCAAGGCGTTCAAAAGAGCAATAAAGTTGGGTAAAAGACGTGCAGCTAAATATTACTTACACCGTACAGTTTATATTATTCACTATGGAAATTTAAAAATTTTAAAAAATATTAAGTAGTGTGAAGCACGTGAAATGATGCAATTTAAAAAATTTGTAAATTTCTGTACATCTATTTTTAAAAAATAAACAAATTTTTTACATCCACAAATAATAAAAACAACTAAATAAGTTGAACCGGCCAACATATAGCTTTAAAGTAAAATGTAGAAAACTCAGAGATTAAAAATTATAACCAAATAATCCCTAAGTTTGATACAGTTGTGATTTCCATATATTATATTTTAAAATTATTTTTAAAAGTTAACTACAAAGCAAGTGTCATCATATATTTTGTATAATAGTTGTTAAAATCTACTGTGAGTATTGTCATACTTCTCAGTAAATGATTTTTTTAATTATAAAATAGAAAAAAAAAAATTGTATTGGGAACGTGAGAAGTACTTTTGAGATTTTTATTGTGATTAATAATAGAATTCATAATTAATTTATAAACGAACTTATAAACCTACTAAAACAAACCTAAAAATCATAAGTTAAATTCTTTTTTTTTATTGTTTTATTTTTGTAGTGAAATGTCATAAGCTAAATTCTAAAACCGTGTATGTTAGTAATATTTACAGGTAACAATTTCAAATAAAATAGCAATACCAATTATTAATATTTTTTTTTTTTCTGAGCAATACCAATTAAAACCAACTGCCACTAACGGATTCTCTCTCTCTCTCTCTCTCTCTCCTCTTAAAGTCCGGCCCGCATGTCATGTGCTCAGTGAAGTCTAGCATGTGTCAACAGCGTCCGTCATTCACGTGCCGAATCCCCCACCTTCTAAAACTTACACTATCCTCCCTCTGTTTCTGTCCTCCTTTCACTTTACACTTCAAATTGTTCGTTTGGTCGCAGCGTTAAAATAAAAATCACTTTATATTTTTATTATAAAAAATGATATATGCATCCAATTTTGAATTTATTTAAACTAAAATAATAAATAAACTCAACTTAAAAGTTAAATTCAAACGTAATTCACTTTTTAAATAAATATATATATATATATATAGTTTATAAACTAGCAACCAAACAAGCATTGAATGTCAATTCAATCACTTTGTGCATCTAACGAGAATAATTTTTTTCTTTTCTTTTCTTTCCAAAATGTCTCCGACAGAACCACGTTATCCAAGTCAGCAAATAAATCTCTTGAACCAATTACATGATAATATCTAATGGGGTGACAACCACGTGTACACCGTACAAATTCAAACCGAATACTAATGACATGTGCTTGGTCGGAGCGTGACAATATTAAATATTGTGTCGCTACAAGTAATAGAAAAAAAAATTTAGTAGGTTAAAAGTAATAAAAAAAATTATGAGATAAACTACATAAAAAGCTATATTAATAAAGTTTTGGTTTTTTCAAATTATGAAAGCGCTAGTATTGTCGGGTAAAATCATTTGGTAAACAAGTACAATCCAAGTCAACATAATCGGCAGGTAGCCAATTCTATAAATTTGTTTATACTTATTACGTACCGAGTCACCGACGGGAAAAAATTATAATATAGATTATTAGTCTGTAGATAGTTTTTATTTGGTCCACAAACAATTTTTATATTTTAATCAGGTGTTTTTTTATTTAAAAAAATTAAATAATAATTCAATATTTAAATATAATAAAAATATCATATTCACATTTTTGTTACGTTAAAATTTAATGCAAAAAAAATAAGGTAAAACTGGAAAAATTATTCCATGCCAACTGATACTTCACAAAATTTGGATTTACTATAGAAACGTGGAAATATTACATATTCTTTTAGTCTTTATTAAACTTGTACTTTTTTTTAATTTCTCTAAAATCTCATGTTTATTTTGTACATGACTTTGTCCAATTCTCGAGTTTTTATGTCATCATATGTACAAGTCTATATAAATTATAAAACATTCTATATAAATCAAAATTTTAATAAAACTCCATAACACGTATTTAAGTTACAAAGGGTTGCCCATTCATCTATCTCCTATTTTGTTTTCTTGCTTAGAGCCATGCCAAAATGATAGCAGATCCCCACGTCAACCCAACACCCCCATTCCCTCCTTTCTTATCCTAATTATTTTTTTTTTCCAGTTTTTTTTAATCGAAAAGAAATTAAGCTAACTTATATATTTTTCTACAATTTACAATATTTTTATTTAATTAAACTTACATATTGGTACCTAATGCAGACTAGTTCCTCTACTAACTGTCCTAAGCCCTATTATTGCACATCTACTTCTATAAAAAATTTAGCACTGTAAAATAACAAAAATATAAGCAAAATACTTATAACCGGTTTGTAATTTCTATTTTAGTTTATGGCTAATTTAGACAACAAAACACACAAAATCAAGGGTTTAACTAGAATGTATCTATTTTGTAAATCAACAGAACTGATTGCACATCAAACCAAACTCAAGTCACTAATAAACTTTCTAATGATATAAAAATGTCACTTGTTTAAAAATAAAAAACCGTTTTCCTCAAAAGACCATAAATATAATTTGTAGTAAACTACAAAGTCTTATTTGATTCCATTTTCGAAACATTCATAAAAATATATCCTGCTAGATTGTAGTCCCAATTTGGCAATCACCCTTTGCTGGCCACGTGGCTTGTTTGCTCATGGAGAACTCACGTTACTTCTTAGACTACTCCATAATTATTTGATACAAAATTAGTAAAAAGGATTATTGTTTCTCATTGATAAGTGCTACTAATAAGATCTCGATTAATCACAAATTTGCCTACCATGTGCAATTTATATCTACGTGTCGATTTATTAGGGGATCAACCAAAAAGCTAACACTTTGTTGGAGGGTGAAGATCTATGTTGGTCCAGCTATCAAACCCATAACATGCACGTCACATGTGGTTTCTTCCATTTTTTTTCTTTAATTATTTTTACATATTAAAATATTGAAAAAAAAAAACAAATGAATCATCTTAATTTATGCACTATCTTCTTGCAATATTTCTAATTCTCGAAAGGCTTTCTGCTATATCATAAGTTAGATTTCCGTTTTCTCCAAAAGTGTACTTTTTAGCTATGTTTTTGACACTTATATTAAAGGTAGAACTCTATATTGTATAATCCACTTTTTGTCGCCAGTGTTTCAATTTATACAAGTACTCCTTTGTAAGTACAATTATTTTTGGCACTCTCAATATTGGGAAAATATGAAGGCAAATATACCTATTAAATTTACAAGATCTGTATATATATATATATATATATATATATAGATATAACAAGTTTTGACACATCCAGTATTAAAGTAACAGTATATTATTTAGTAAGCGTGCACTTAAGTAAGCTCATTAGTTATGCACGTAGTTATTTGCTAACAAGAAAAATAAAAAAGGGTAAGAAATTTTCTAATCACCCCTATTTCCTTCATATGCGGTTGTACCATACGATAAGTTATTTAATTCTTCAATATTTTGTGCAAACTAATTAATTATGCCTCCTAGTACAATGTAATTTTTTTTTAATAAGCACCTAGAAATCTACTTATTCTACCTATATGTTTGATTGAATCTCAATTGAAAGGGTTAAATTGGGGTTGGTGGGATAATAATTTTAAGCAAATGAATCAATTTATTTTTTATTAAGAAAAAATTAAATATATTTAAATAAAAAGATTTAATTTTTTTACTCCAAAAAAATAAATAAACTCAACTTATAAATTGATCTGCTAAATATTATTCAACTTTAAAATAATAAAATTTATAAGTTATATAAACAAAGAAGCCAACTTGGAGTCTTGGACTAGCTATGACTCAAAACTTATTAAATGTTGGCATTGACCTTCGTTCTATCAATCTAGTGGTAATACAAGGAAGATGGGTTTATGAAAAGTTAAGATAATATTTTTAGTTACCTAAATAAAATTTTATAATAATAAATTTGGAAAATAATTTTATAATTCAATTTTATAAATTTTATTATTGTAGCCGAGAAGCTTAAGAGATATTAGACGCTCTTCCCAGTAATAAAATTCCCCCAAGTCCTATTTTCATACCAAGGACTGTCACATGGGTAGTAGCCGCTAATTTAGGAGAAATATATAAATATTGACTTTACTGACGGAGTGATTTAAGGTGATCGGTTAACAAATTTCAATTACGCAATCTTCTAATTATTTAATTACTCAATAGTTGAAGAAAAAACCCAATGTCAATTGTGAAACGGAACCTAGCTAACGAATTGAATTCAACAAATTTTGTACGCCATTATATTTTGGAAAAAAAATATAAGTCATTTTTTAAATTTCACCAAATTTTATCACTTTTAATTTTTAATATATGTATTACTATTTACCTTTCTTTTAATGACCAAAATATCCTTTGCTAAAAAATTAACATATTTTCAAGTTGTTTTCTATATTTATTCTTGATATCAAGTATTGATACGTAATGAGATCAATGTGTATGCACGATATTTAATCGATAGTGAGTTTCAAGTCCAAATTTGACTCACACAAAAAAAATAATAATAAAATTTGAGTGGAGCGCTAATATATGGGAAAAGTTAGTAAAATATGGGCCAAGAAAAAGAATTTTGGTTGATGCGAGCGGATTTAATATGATATGCTACTTAAAATTACATTCTACAAATTCAGTATAAAATATTTTTATATTATAAAGTTTATGAAAATGTAATATTCATTATTTCAAAAGCATTTTTTCGAAAATTTAAATTGGGAAAACAACTAAAGAACATGAGTTATATGTGTTTTTATGGAATTTATCAAAAATGAGTATTTTTCAATAAGTTGCGTATCAATTCTATAAATGGAAAGTTTTTCAATTATACGTACGTACGGGTGTTGAACAATAATAGTTCATGAATTAACTAATAATGCATAGTTTGAAATTTTGAAAGTGTATTTGTTATTCCATTTGAACGATCTCAATCAAGCCATACTTCAAAATTAAATAATATTACCGATTTCTCCAGAGTGAAATGATTGATGCAACATATTTTCTTATAATATTTTAGTTAAAAACAATGAATCTTTGTACTATACTTACCCGCAAAAAAATAATCTTTATATTATATTAATTTATAAATTCGAATTAAGCTTATTTCAATTTAAACTTATTCTAAAATAAATTTTAATTTTAATTTATTGCTTATAACCAAAGAATAATTTGCAAACAAATCAATTATAAGAGTAATTTTGTCTTTTGTTCAAAAGTCACTCGCTTAGGTAAGTAGTTTTAGACAATGACCTATTTTATTAAATTTCTCCAATTAATAGGGATAATATTAGAATTAAGAGTAGTTAATATTTCATTAGTTTTTTAAATAGATACTTAAAAAGAAAAAATAAATCTATAAAATGACACTTATAAAGAAATGAAGGAATTACAAACATCCAAAGGAAAAAAAAAAAAGAAAAAAAAAAAACTGGCCCATAACTCTTATTGCAATACACCAATGCTAAATGTCTATCAAGATTCAAGCTTCTTATGAGTTGTCACTTATTACAAGATGTTGGTTCAATTGATGTAAGAACTGGACTCATTTAAAAGCGTTGGGAGTAATGCATTTATTATATTTTTTTAAAAAAAATAGTGAAAGAGATATTACTCCTATAAATGTAATGCATGAATAATTCCAATAAATAAATGTATGAATATAAATACAAATTAGTCCTTAAAACTTGTAAATGAAGAAACATATTGTCATTCTTGGTTTAATATTAAGAAAACATGGGCTTAATTTCCCCAAACACATGGTTTCAATCTTGTCATCTCAATCAATGGAAGTTAATGTTGAATATACCAAACATATTTTTTAGTTAAAACTAAGCAAAATCTCATTGATTTGGTTTTTAGCATCTAATTATTACCTTAACCATTATAATATTCTACTTTTTAAAATTGGCCATCGTTATTTGCCTAACTAAATTCATGTCCTTTTCTTTTGACGAGTAAAGTAACTAAACCGCTGGCTACTTTTTCTAGTCAAACATATCTCTTTTTTGTCTTTTTCCCCCCCTTGCAAGCGCGTATTTAGAAAACTGAATTTTCACCTTTTAAGGATTTGTTTGGTTATAGTTTGTAGTTAGAAAACTAATTTTTCACCTTTAAGGATTTATTTGATTACAGTTTTTAAGTTTGAAAAGTATTATCTTTTATACCAAGATTAAACAAAAAAAAAAATCATCCAAACACAAGGGCTTGCTTGTTTCTAACTAATAAGTTCAATTTTTATATTTCTTTACTTAAAATTTAGACAGATTCGGTTCCACAACTTTTAAATTAAGTTTTTCTATTATTCTAGCTCTAAAATCTAAATCCTTTAAGTATTTTTTTCATCTGAAATAAATTATTTTTTTGCTTCAAAGTTGTAACCTAATAAACCAAGCTTATGGCTTTGTCAAATCTAAACAAAAGTAAAAAATAAAAATCTCGATTTAAAATCTAAACATTCAAATACTATTAATTTTAGAGGGGAAAAAAACACTTAAGTTTCACAGCTACAACATAAAAGCTTAAGTCGCATCAACATAAAAATTAAAAGCTAGACAATAATCATTTTAAAATTATGCTTACCAATTAGTACCACAATTAACTAATTATCATGTAGGCCTTGCATAGTGTAATTTGTTTGTGACTAGTTTGGCTAAATATTCGATTAATCGTATGTTAAAAAACAAAAGAGACTAAAAGTGCAATGATAAGTCTCACGCACGTATATGCATTCATCTAGCCATGCATATTCTATATCACGCCTACGATTGCTTTATGGATATAATTAAAATATTCTTTAAAATAAAATAATAAAAAGAATATATTAGGGGAAAGCAAGATACTAACAAGACCCTTATTTGTTGTCACGTTAAGGTGTAAGTAGATAATTCCTTAATAATAGAATCTTGTCAGAGCTGAACATGCTCATCAACCTCCTAAAATTTTGGGTCAGACGTGATATTTATAATTTTTTAAAGTTTAATTATAATGATGTGGTCCAATAAATTCATCATATAGTCTATTCTATTTCGCTCTATAGTTTGATGCCTTTATGAATGATCATAATTTATATTTAAACATCATCCACAAAAAATGAGGTTATCGGCACACATTTGGTATGAATTAAAGTTGCTATAAAGTTATTTATACAAGTTTAATAATTTCCAATGACTAATACATGATTTATTTAAGAATTATTAAGTATTTTTAAGTGAATTTTACGGGGATTTATATTGATATTTTCTCCTAACCTTTTATTTTAATATATAAAAAAATATATAAGAGAACAATTCTAAGTCAACACATCACCGAATGGGACGGGGGTGAGATAAGAAACAAAAATATGAGTGTCAAATTTGAAGGAGAAAAAATTATAAAAGCGGAATTGAGAAAGGGAGTGAAAATAATATAGAAAGTGTAAGATAATTGTGAGAATAATTTTTGGCTTACCCAATGGGGTTGTCAGCATTGATATTTATAACATTAACAGATACAATATTTTCAATATAGGA
>MKEJ01015015.1:0-16299 GCA_001753735.1 Embelia ribes
TTAACATCTGAAGCATTACAATTTAAAGCTTGATTAATAACAACCACTAAAATCATGGTATTACGCCATGATCATAATCATGGATAACAAAAACAAATAAAATAAATAAATAAATAAAATAATAATAATAATAACTAACACCAAAGAAATAGGAACTACTTTGAGGCATTCAAACCAACAAGTGTTTGTGACTCAACATCAGCAGTCCTAAACACGTCTTCTAACAGAAGGGTAACACATTTAACATTTTCATCTCTCCATTGCTCCTAAATGAGCACCTAATCTAAATTTTAGAGATTAAACTTTAATAAACTCTACCACCAGTGTACCTGTTATCATTCAATTTTCTAATAACTAGGGATCAATATTTTCTACAGTAATCCCCTTAAACAAGATACTATTGTTCATCTCCAGTTCTATTGTTAGGTCTTTGGGACCTGGTCCGAGTTTGGAACATAAAGATAAATTTCGGGATTGCAAATGGATAATCTGTTGGTAATGCCCTAAATTAAAGTGACAATTCCATAATTTTTTTAGGATAAAATAGATGTATCCCACAATCAAATAAACTAAAAGCTTATGTGATCACAACTTTTAAACTACAGTTTTTCTGCTTATTTGCTTAAAAATTAGATTGTATTTGGCCAATTAGCTTTTAAACTAAACTTATTTGCTATTTTGCCTAAATAAGTCGAAAGTTTTAAATTACAACCAAACCAACCTAAATATCAAAATTTTAAGCTGGCAAAATATGAGCCTATAAAACAACCTAATCAATTAAAAAACCTCTCTTTACCTTTCCATATCTCAAGCGACGACGCAAATTAGATACACAATCAGAAAAGAACACATGAAAAATTCGAAAAAGAATATTAAAAAAAAATTATATATATACATATATATATAGAGAGAGAGAGAGAGAGGTGAAGAAGGAAGAGTTGTATGTGTTGGATACTTTGGCCCGTTTGTCTAGTGGGCTAAGTTAAGCAAGAGAGATGTAAATGTATATATATATATATATATATAGTTAGTGAAATATACGTAGAGAGAGATGAGCGGGAAAACGTAGCTGTGGGGTCCCTCTGTGAGAGGCTTGTTTCCGAGCCTTAGCTTCGGATAATGAGATATGTTGACTTAAGCTGGTACTGAGCCTCGTGTTCAGACCCGGAAGAAGTTTCGGGGAGAGAGAGAGAGAGAGAGATGGCTGCCTTCCGGCCCAAGCAAAAGACGGAAATACTGTTAAAGACTGTTAAGTTAAACCCATCAAACGACCGTTATGTTGCCGTGCATGGTAATAATTTTTTTATTATTATTATTATTTTTTTTTTTTGGAAATTTCAAGTAGTATATGGTAATAAAATGGTAGTAACAAAATGATAAAAAGTAAGAGCATTCAGAGCATATTTTCTAAATAAAAGGATTTTTCTAATTTAATTTCTCAAATCATAAATTTTAAAAGAGAAATGTGTTATATCAGCTTTTTTTGTTTTTTTTTATCTTCAGAAATTTTTTTTTTCAAAAATATTACTGCAAACTTTTCAATAGAAAAATCTTGTATTCACAAATTCTCTACTTAAAAAAATAATTTTTTTCCACAAAAATTATAAAAACTTTGTCAAGATTGGGAAAAAATATATTTTTGTACTTTGTTCTTTGATATATAGTTATTTAAGCAATTCTTAACAAATTTTATGTAAAAATCGTTGTAAACAATTTCTAAAATATGTATTTACAGTAGAAAAAATGAATTTTTAAAAAATAAAATATAGAAATTAAATAAGAGGTAGGTGGGAATGCTCTAAAAGTGTCCTCAACCATAGTGTAGATATTGTTACATAAAGGAGAGATTTATAAAATGACATCGTACTTGACATTTTTCAAAAACATTCAAGGTCAAATTTGGTGTTTTTCATTTAGGTATTATTATATTTTATAACGGGCTTCTGTTTCGTTATAAAAATTTAAATTTGTAGTAAAAAGTTCGTAACATATTCAAACTTAATCAAATACTTAAGAATTTCCTCATATTCTGTTATAGAGTAAAACTCTCTCATATTTTTCTTTATATTTTAAATTATTTGATTTTTACATATGCATATTTTTTGACCAATAAAGCAAAAAAATTCAACCAGAAAGGCAAAATTGGGTACACAAATGGGCCAAAAATAGAGTGGGCCAATCGGTCCACTAAGGCAATTTATTTTTGCTCAATCCTTTTTTAACTTAGGCCTTAAAGTTCACTTCTTTCTAATAAATATTTAATCATGCTGCATCATCTTGACTGATATAGCTTGTATACATTAATCCGTTTGAAAAAAATATAATAACCTAACATCAAAATATAGTAATTTCCTTTATAATATATTATTTTTTTAAAAAATAAAATTAAACATCTTTAATACATTGTATAAATGTAACTATATTTTGAAACAAAATTATCATACTTTTTAAAACGAACTACTTTTCTTATAGGTACAAAGTATATATGGAAAGTTCAAGCCCAGTTACTTAGGCCTAGTTTGGGAATGCTTGTACTTTTTAAAATTTGACTCTTAAAGCTGCTTTTAAAAATTGATTCTAAAAGCGGATATAATTCTAATATTTGGTAGACAAATTAAAAGAGTTACTTTAATAAATAGTGTAGTGTTTAACAAAATAGTATCTTTAATCGTAAAAAGATAAAAATATGTATATATGGAGAATGTAATAAGTATAATTGAGGTTATTATGATAATTAATGTGCATAAAATACTCTTAAAAAAACAAAAATTGATTAATAAAATTAAGTATTTTAGAATTCACTAAACACTTCATGTTATAATTTAAAAAAAAAAAAAATAGAAGCACACAACAAAGAGCAATCCGGACTGACTCGTCATGTCAACGCCTAATGATGTTTAGATGTGCATTGCAACATTTTCTCTATGCAAGCTAAGTGTATAAACAAGCCGACACCTCTGCATGTTTATTAAACAAGCCCAAAGATCATGTTTGGCTCATTTACCAGACGAGCAAAGCACGGACCAAACCCTTAATGATTTATTTTAATGTGGCTCTCAAACGGCTCTGTTTATTTAGACCTCTGAATGGAAGCTCGCTAGAGTCCACAGATTATAGAGAAGATGTGAAGAAAAGAATCCAACCTATTTGCCAATAGAACATGCTTAAAAGGCATACAATAGTGTACAACATATAGCATCTCCTGTATAATACAAAGTGGAAATTAGCACCTAATTGATAGTCATTAATACAAGGGTGGTCTCTTCTTACACTAATAATTTGGGGGCAATTGCCTTTGGATGAGACCTTATTTTACTACACCAAAGCCTCACAGCAACACCTTAGTCAATCCTTGGGTTAAAAACACTGATCAAAGCAAGAGAATAAACCCTTCCGCTTGTGTATCGGGTTTACAGGGGTTTCCATTGAGTCGTCTCTAACATTCATGAGGGTTCTCGTACCAGGCGACTCTGGTGGCAAAACGGCATTTTGAGAAGTGAAGATCCGAGGCGGGATGGTGGGCTCCGGTGGCGACATTACGTATAGACAATGAAGAAGCATTTTTATTATTTCGCAAAAGTTGGGTCGAGCCTGTGGGTCCTCTTGCCAACACGATGTCACGATCATAGCGAGATCTTCTGGGAGGTCATCAGCACTAGGCCTTGTGTTCTGCAAATACCAAAAAACAATTAATTAAAAAAAATTGCAGCACTTAAATACATAGTTTAGCCTGAAGCTGGATAATCACTCAATGCTTAGTGGAAGTTCTATTCTGCCACTATCGTAGAAAAATCCTACAAAATGAAATAGATCTAAAATTTGTCAAATTTCATTAGTACGATCATTTGCTGAAATCATCTATCCAATTTTGCATCTTTAATAATTCATGTTACTTTTACATCAAACCAGTCGCTGCTAGAAAGTAATTTGATGCCTAATGCTTTTGTCACTCATCGTTCTTCTCTACCATGCGTGACAAGAATCGTTCTTTTTTGTTCATCACAAGAGAATGATTATGCATAACTATGCAAAATGTGCGACAAGAATCATTCTTTTTTGTTCATCACAAGAGAATGATTATGCATAACTATGCAAAACGAAGCAAAAAAGACACAAGCGCACACACCAAAAATGGAAGAGAAGTAAAGGCGAAGCAAAAAGGAGTGAGGCAAAAGTGCTTACTTTAAAAGCAGCAGCATAGGCGGCCTGTAGATTCGACATGCCTTCGAACGGTAACTTATTATGAATGAGCTCCCACAATACAATCGCAAAGCTATATGCATCTACCTTATGGTTATAATGCTTCTTCTCGCCTTGCCTTAGAGTGACCGTGCTATAAAGCTGCAATCAGTAGGTAGGTCAATCTCCTAATACTAACTGAAGCTCCAATCTCTCTGTCTAACCATATAATGTGTTCCATACAAAAACAACCGGAAAAAAAAAAACGAAAAAGGAAAAAAGAACTCGTCCAATATTATGTAATACCTCGGGTGCCATCCACCGGTAAGTTCCAGTCTCAGCAGTCATCATCTCTGTCAGTGACTCTTCTCTTGCCAATCCAAAATCAGCAAGTTTTACAGTCTTGTGATCAGCTGTCAACAGCAAGTTTTCTGCACAGGAATTCATCAAAATTAAACTGGGTATCAACTCTTGAAAACGAACTCATTCAAATGTTAAACAAATTCGAAAGAAATGTGTCCAAAACAAGGTATAGGCGTATAGGTAATGGCCACAGTGTTCTTCAAATCATCAAGTATAACATTTCATTTCCCATTATATGTTCAATATTGGTTTATTGATGCAATTTGACACTGCCCAAATGTCCTTCGATACAGTAATCAGGTGAGTCCAACAATAGCAGATACCCCTAGTTGCTTCTCACGTTAGCCGTTAACTGGTCCCGAGAAGCTTCCTCATCGCGTCCCCTCATAATTGTATTCAGGTGCATACGAAGGAGTGCTCCAAGGGACGCCTAGAAAATACTAAAAATGTAATTTGACTGTGCCCAATCTTTCAAAAAAAAAAATAATAAATAAATTGACAGTGCCCAAATGTTCTTCGAGAAAGTATTCAGGTGAGTCTAACACTTGGGCACATACTCCCCAACATAACAATCATCTTGGAAACACAGATATAAGCTAACAATTCACTGGAAACAAAAATTACAAAATAGGTACCAGGCTTCAAGTCGCGGTGTATGATTCCATGAGAGTGTAAGCATTCCATTGCACGAGCAATATCAAGGGCAAACCCAATAGCAACATGAGTATCAAGGCACCTTGGCCGCATGTTCACAAGGTACTTTCTCAGGGTCCCACCTGACAGAAGTTCAGTTACTATCACCATCACAGGTTCCTTGCAAGCTCCGATGAACTGCAGAAAAATAACAGAATTTAGCTAGTTGATACTGCGTTTTTAGTAAAATACCATTCAAACTGTAAAACCGCAAATTGTTAACGATAATAGGGAGTAGGAACCAACTCAAATCCTATCCAAACTTGATTCTGTCTTAATGCAAGTGACATTGACACTTCAACCTAAAAACGATCAAATCACTAGATCCATTTCAAGTATTATTTCGACATGATTGGTTGAAATTGACAATATAAAACACATTTAACTTTAGAGTGGTTAGATTCCCGAATGGTAATTCTTGTCGATGTCTCATTTTAAACTCATGCTGAAAAGCTTATTCGTGAAAATTACAGTTAACAAGTGTAATCGTTGTTTTCGTCCTCCAACCAAAAACTTAACTGGGGTAAACAAACTTTTGGAATTCAAAAATAAATCTCATGAGGTTTCTACCAATTCTAAGTGATGTCTTGATTTTGATAATTTTGGACACTGAAACTTTTGAATGAGTGGTGGTCGCTTATCCGGAAGTTCCTTCAGAATTTCTTTTATTAATATTCTACCTTTCTGTTAGTTTTTTTTTTTGGGTAAGAAAGGTTTATAAAAACCAAAAGAGAACAATATAAGAGGGCCACTAGAAGCAATACAACAAAGAGAGAAACCCCCAAATAAATAGCAACAGGAGAAAAGCCAAAGCGCCAAATTAAACAAATAGCTATGGCACAAACACTACAACTGATTCCCAAAAGACAAAAAGCTATTATGAATCACTAACAAAATAGCTAAGGAGCATAGTCCCATCACAAACATAATGCATATGTAATATCGAAACAAAATATTGGAACAAAAGAAATGTGGATCATGTGTTGTTAGCTACAGGAGTACTAAGACCAAAGCCTAAAAGTGATATCAAACCATTATGCAACACTACCAAAATAGCTAAAGAGCACAGTTCCATCATGAACTTAATGCATATCTAATAACGAAACACAAAACCAGAAATAAAAGAAATGCGGAGCATGCATTGTCTTGATTTATACCTTCACTAGGTTCTTGTGCTGAACTCTAGATAGCATTGCCACCTCTCTAGCAAACCGACCTTCCCTCTTAGTAATCTCTTCCGGGGAATCCCCTCGATGAACCATTTTGATTGCAACAGTCTGGTTCTTAAATCTAAAGGCCACCAAATTACCAAAACAATGAGACAAACAAAAACATAGGAAGCAACTATCCTCTTCCCAGAGCATCGAATAAAGCCGACCAAATTCCAAATTATCCAATCATAAATAGAATAGTACCTTAGGTTCAATTGAAAACGAATTTTCTACAAACGTACCACACACATATGTAACTAAGAAAGGTCCAATCTGGAAAGATAACATAAATACTTGTGGGTCCCCAACAATTCATCAAGATCCTGTATTTCTTACTCACACAAAAGCTTAATTGGCTCCATATTCTAAACTTTTGGTATTAAACCCAAGGGACGCTCCCCTAGATTATCCAAATACTGTTCAATCCCCTAAAAGAAATAATCTTTTATCGTGCTTCCCTTGAACTGGGAACTACTGTTCATACCCAATTCTAATTTTTCAGCTTAGGGGGTCTGGCATGAACATTCTTCATACATTCGTCCCTATTTTAGAATTCGTCTCTAATTTAGAGTTTCAGGAATAAGGATTCAGACTCAGGAATACTGGTAGGAAGGCCCTAAAACCAAGCAATAAGCTTCAGACTTTGGTCAAGTATCTATTCCATAATTAGAAAAGTTTTCTATTTTCCGTCTTAGCACGAATGAAGTTCAAAAATAGAAAAAAATAATCTAATGAAAGCAAACAAAGGAAAAAAAAAATAACTAGGCAAGTGAAAAATTACTTACTTTCCTTCATAGACTTTGGCATGGGCACCCTCTCCAATCTTGGGCCCAACAAAAAGAAGCTTTGGATCAATCAACCACTTACCATCTAAATCAAATTCACCAACACTATAAACCCCATTTCCAGATCCCATTCTCTCTCTCTCTCTCTCTCTCTCTCTCAGACCATATCAAGACAATACTCACAAAGCAATAGATAAGTTCATAGTCATACTAAATGGGTAATAGAAGACAAACACAGAACTAAATAAAGAGATCAACTAGGCAAACCCTTAATAGAAAAGGGAAAACCCAGTAAAAGGGTTTAATTGGGGATTGAAATTGTTGGGATTAAAGGGGAAAACCCCAGATTTGGAGTGGGTGGGTGGAGTGTAATTAATCTCCTTTGCGCGTGTGCTTTTGGGTAATTATTGGGGCTGGGATATATGCGTGTGTGTGTGTGTGTGTGTGTGTGTATTGATCTGAAGAAGTAGATGCCGCGGAAGGTTGAAGCTTCACTTTCTCTCTCCTCTGTTTTCTATAGAATTGAAGATGGAAAATTATTTTATTTGAAAAAGGGTTAATTATACTAATAGTTCTCATAGTTTCATCCAAAGTTTTGATTGGTCCCATAGTTTCAAATGAAACAGTAATGGCTTCCAAACAAGCTACACAATTGGTCCTAATTATTATGGTGGACTGATAAACATACATGCTAATATGTATGTACTTTGTACATATATTTGCTGTGCAAATGACAAATGTATGCAGAAAATATGTACACACTTGTATGTATGCGTATCATTAGTCTTATATTGTTCCAAATTTGAGCACTAGGATTTTTAGTATGAGAAAAATATATCTTAATGTTCTTAAACTTTCGGGATTAATAATGTAACGTTTCGATATCTTAGGAATTATTCAATTTTATTGGAAACTTTGGGACCAAATAGAATTTATGTTAAAACTATGGAGACCATTAGTGTAGTTCTTCCTGGAAATAATTAAAAAAAGGCAGAGTGGTGGACTAAAATAGTATATCGAGAGAATTCAGACGCCGTTGACTGTTGGACATTTTGCATATATATATATATAATATATATATTATTTATTTTAATTAATTTATTTTAAAAAAAAAAAAATTTATTTGGTACTAGTATTAGGTCGTGTAAAAAGGAAACTCTGTGGATTATTCGATTTTTGTACTGTATATGAAGATTGTGGTGCAGTGACCATAATTCTGCAAAGTTTTATTGTGAGTAAGATTAACTAATTAATTATTATGAAAAATATTTAATTTGCTCACTGTGTTAAAGTTAAGTTTTGATTGTTACCCTCTCCGTTCGTTTTTAATAGATTACGTAGATTTGAGTACAAAAATTAAGATAATTACTAATAAAATATAAAATTAAAGTATCCATAATTATTAACACCTCAAAAAGCTAAAGTCAAATTTTCATTTCTCTTAATAAATTTAACGACAGAGGTATATTTAGAAGTAAAACAATTTTTTTCATTGAAAGTGTCAAATGACCACTTATTTAAAAAAATTTCTGTTTTTCAATATCATCTGTTAATAAAGAATGGAGGGAATAATAATTAGCACCACTTCGAGCATTATTGGTCGTATGCGAAACAACGAGCTTCTGTATCACTAGATAATTCAACGATGTTAAAGTTCGTTGAGGCTAACTAGAGTTTGTTAGTGATTTTGGAATTCAAGAATAAGAAAAAAAAATTGAAATATGTTAAACTTTGTTCTCACATTATAAATTAGACATTTTGATCGTCAATCATTGTCTCATCTCTAATTAAAATTTTAATTCACCACTTAAAATAGTTAAACTTAATTTAGTGTTTGGGCAATATATAACTAGAGAAGTGAAATTGTAATCTCCTTTCATAAATTATAACACAAACATATTTCTTTTAAAAATTTTAAAATATAATAATTTAATATAACAAAAAAACCGAATTCATTCTTATTATATATTCAAAATATAAAATAATATTTTTATTATATTTAAATATTAAATTATTATAATTTGAAATTTCTTAAAAACAAGTTGAGCAATAATACAGGGACGAGCGAATACTATACATTTGAAATTATGAATGCTCACAATGCCTAGCATCTTCCACTGATATTTCGCTTTTCATAATAAGTTTACTTTTTATAAGTGCCCTTTCCAAAGTCCTTTAATTTTTATTTTGTCCGTTCTTGGAACCTTCCAACTGTACTATCAGCCCTCCAGTCATTCTACTAGATCATTTATTGTTTTAATTAATAATGTCTAACCTTTATTTTTAATTAAATATTTTGTAAACAAAAACTCAAAGGTAATAAAATAATCCAACCAACAAAATACAAAGTTATTCGTCAGAATTTAAAAGAAAGCCTATTTTAAAAAAATATTATTTTGTGGCTAAAGATAAGCATTTGACTAAGTTCTCGGAATGAGAGAAGTTAAATGAAAACTTATCCTTAACATTTGATAATTATCATAACCCGAGAGGATAGGCAACCAAATAAACAAAACTGAATATCCAAGTCTCTAGCAAGCTCCTTTGCATCTGCCCAATCACATATCATGAAACTTATTTTCCAGCATTTTTCTCTTATTATCTTTAAACACTTTAAGAATAATTTTAAAGCCCACACATTGTTCTATACGACTGATTATCCTCTCAAAAAGATAATCAAATTCTTCATTTAAGTAACTAGAGGTGTCAAGATTCTCCATATCATCTCCTCTTTTGCTAATGGTATGCGGTTTGGGTAACTCTACTTCAACGTCATCCCTACAAGTACTGTAATATCATCGAATCAGCTCTAATTAAATACGAATTTTTAAACTCTTTTGTAAAAATTTTGGATTTTTTAAAAATAATTGAAAACACAATTTATCATGTACCGTTAACTGATATGACAGTGTTAAACTACCAATTACAACTACCCAATGTAATGGATAATAATATAGAAAACTACATAAAACGATAACTACTCACCAAGAAAGTCTGTCAACTATATATACATGTATTGGAAAAATCGGGCAGTATTTCTATATATATACAACATAATCAGTCTATAACTATATAAACTAACAAACCCTGCAGTATAAATACTATAACATATATAGCCCGCATGTCAGCATCTACGATATAATATAGTACAATCAAATGCCTCATATGCAGTACAAAAGAAAAACCTACTACAACTGTCTCAAAATAGCAATATAATAGTATCATGCGATAATACCTTGAAACTCAATATAAGTTGAAATGTTGCACACAAAATGAGTACCGCTACAATATCTTCTCTAGCTTCTATCCACCTTTGGATCCTCTGTAATGCCTATATATATATGCACAGACAAAACAGACGAGTCGAACACTAGTATGCTATAAATGCCAATACAATAATATGATCAATAATTAGCTAGAAGGATATAACATTCTACTATCACAGTAATAAATACGAAATGTTATTTATCATAAAATAAATCGTAACACGTGTCAAATGGATATGGGCTCACCCTTACTCAGACACGGCTCAATCTTATGTATACTCGATACAGCCCAGGAGCTTGTACCTCCACTGGGGTCTACTGCACATATTTGAAGGAACTCGGTAATCAAAACCTAACTCGTAAGTCCCATATCTGAGGAGTCAGGAAATAACACATTTCAAATCCCTGCAAAACACACGTTACCCTGGCACAACAACAATATATATATATGTATATATCACATAGCAAATAGAATAGTTAATTATTCTAACTGTACATTTATTCCATTACCCAAAACCAACTAAAATATTCTTCATAGTACCATAAAAGTATTTATAACATAAAAATATATATTTGTACCTCGTCCCGAAGTAGGTTAGGCACAGATATGCAACTATTCGTCTACGTGCTCCCCTTTGATCCTATGTTTACATAATAGGATATGGTAATTGTAAATATCTCAAAGATGTATGTATCAAAATACTTACAAAAAAAGTTATTAGGAACATATTTTATTCACATGCATATTAAATTCATATTTTCCCTCTGAAAATACTTAATTGCTTTCAATAATTTTCCTTCTCTTTTCCAAAATATTAAATATACCTAAAATACAACAAAATTCCCATAATAGACCAAAATACATTTAATACATGCATGGCTTTTCAAAATAGTATCATGTCGAACAATAAATTTTCCAGACTTTGAAAAATATTTTAAAATTCCTAAATTTTTTATTTGCTTTCAAAATTATTAAATAATCATGGAAAAGCACCAAAAATCCAAAAAATGTGATAAAATGAAATCTATTATTGCATTCCATCAAAATGTTTCCTCTCAATATATAGTAAAATTCCAGAGCTCAAGAAAATATTTAAAGTGCCAATATATTTATTTTCCCATAAAATAACTTTATAAATCTCAATTATTCATTAAAGGTCGAAATTACAAAAAAATTAGGATTCTCCCCTGCATGGGCTTAAATTTATTTTTCTCATGAACTACTGCCTTTCCAGCATGAATGAATTTTCAAAAATTCAAAATTAATTTATTTCTTCCCAAAAATCAATTATTTGCTCATAAATACACAAAATTCCATATTTAAATCCAGGCAAAACATAAAAAATGGGGTTTTCACCCATGATTCCCAAAAATCACGAGTAATTCCAAGAAAATATAAAAACTGCAGGTCTAGTCTATAAATTTCACAAAATACTTTTCCGAACTTCAAAACCACGTTTGAAAATTTTGTATTTAAATCCTAAACTTCATACATGGGGTTTAATTCAACTTTTATGCCCAAAATCATCAAAATACTGAAAACTAGATCTGAATATATGTAGAAACATACCTATAATAATCCCGAGCTCACGGGAATCACATGCAACAAGCTTGTTCTACCCAAAAATGACACTTTTTTTTTCAATCTCCCTATATTCTCCTACTTTTGCTTTTTTTTTATTTGTTAGTATATGTATATATATACCGTGTGTAATGTATCAATATGACAAGTGGATTGTCATAATACGTGTCTATAGTTTAAGAAAAAACTTGCATGCGAACTATGATTTGAACGGTACATCCGTATTGCTCGAACGGTACTTCAAAATTTTAAAAATGTAAATTTAATTCAAAACTTTAAAAATGTAAATTTAATTCAAAACTCTTATAATGATAAAATAATAATAATAAAGTAACTCCAATAACAATATTAAATTAATAACCCTTAGGTTGTTATAGATTGTTATTGAAATTATGTATGCTGAATTACGATTTTTGTACACTGATTGTTACTGAGAATATACATGTTTAATCAGGGCTGAATCGGGGCTTAATTTTTATAGCATCTAAATGGATTATGCAGGCTATAATACTTCACTATTTACCATTGAATTTCATTGTGAGGGGTCTTTTCAATAGGACTCGGAGATAAAATATCTGAATGGTTCTATAAATTATGTGGATTTTTGTCATCCTGATTCAATGAGTTTTTATGAATTATTGGAAATTTGTCAATTATTTGGACAATAGTGTGTTAAGAAACTTTATCATAAGAGAATTAGATATGATTTCCATGATGGATTGAAAGAAATTAGGTTTGATAAAGATATTGTAGACCTAGGAAAGTATGTGAATGAGCATAGGATTGTTGAGGCTTACACTGAGTCATTTGTTAATGCTAACCTTAGTAAAGACAGTGGTGATAATGATAGTGAAGACATTGATTATGAATTGATTGATTGTGAATTGGAAATGAACATTGATGAGGATTATATACAAGTGAATCTGATGAGAATGTTGATATTAATGACAATGAGTCTGAAAAATTAGAAGGAAGTGATGATGAGGAATTGGTTAACAATATAGTTTACCAAAATATTGGTGTTGAACCTCATTCAGTTAATAAGTTGGATGCTAGTAAGGGTTTGATCCATGGTGTTCTTGAGAGAAATAATGAAGATATTATTATTAATGAGGGGCTAACATATTCAGATGGTAGAAATAGTTTGCGTAGCTTTGATAGTGAAAAGGATGAGGTAAGGGCAAAAGACAAACTGTTTAGTACAACAGACTTGAAAAATGTGTAACTTGTTGGAATAAAATTAAAAAATGCAGCTGAATTTGGAGAAGTGGAAACAATTTATTCCATACAATAAGGAAAAAAATATCAAATACAAGAGAAACTCAAAAGAAAAAAATAAGTCTAATTTGTGAATGTAATTGTCAATAGAAAATATTTGCTACAAAAATAAGGACTGAACCAATATTTAGGATCATTTCATTACATGACTATCACAATTGTGCAGAAATAATATAACAGACATGTGAAGTCTAGTGATATTGCCAAATTATACCTTTAGCATATTAGGATCAACTCTAATTGGAAACCTAGAACATTTAAAGAACAGGTTGGATTTGACCTCTAGTGTAAGGTGACCTAACCCAAGCTCACAAAGTCTACAGAAGACTAGGAAAATAATTCAAGACTTTGTTGATGTGCAATTTGGGAAGTTGTGAGATTACTTTGAGGAGATTAATAGGACAAATTTTGGAAGTACTATTGAGATGAAGGTCATTTATAGGGTTGGACCAATAGGGGAGTCCATATGTAATGTTCCAGAAAAATTTGGGTAACTTTTTCATTTCATAAATACTTTTATTAGTGGGAATATTCTTTCTGGGCCTGAGTGTCGGTACATAGAAGAGTGTACCGGTACACAGAGGGTGTGTACCGGTACACAGAGGGTGTGTACCAGTACTCAAACTCTTCTGTTTGGTTTAGAACTCACTGGAAGCCGGCATATAGAATGGTATATCGGTACACAATGGTGTACCGGTACACCAAATATTGTACCATTACACCCAGTCAGCGTGAGAAGGTCATAAATTCAGAACTCACTAGAAGCCGACACATAAAGTGACATACCATTACACCCAGGGTTAGATCAGTCGAAACTCACTCAAGATATTTAGGAGTTTACTTATGATTAGTTTTTTCCTTATTGATTCAGATAGACGTAGATTGCTAGTTTGGGTTATTGGGATTTGATGCATAGCCATAGAAAAATGATAATAAGGCCTAACTTGAAATTATGATTGGAATATTTATTATAGTTATGTCAAATATTTATTATAATTATATTTATTCATATATTGACACTTGATTTTGGAGATGGGACTTCACATAATCAGTTGATGTCCTAACATCAAATATTCTAACCTGCGTTTTTGTGCCTTAACTTCTTTATTAAAGCTTAAGGCTACTATCTTTTTCAATGGAGTTAGTCCTTAAAAGTTTGGTTGATATTGGAAAGGAGATATTAGACACAAAATGAGCAAAAATCTAAATATAATGGATCAAAAACCCCGTCCAATGCACATGAAATTATACGTTTAAACTTTGAAGTGAAGTTAGTTTTTATTTTTAATTTTACAACTTTTCATGTTTCTATTTTTTCAGAATTTCAACAATATTAATCAATTTTTTTATTGGGGAAAGAGGAGCCTATAATTATGAATATATAGACCTCAATACTAAATAACTACAATTTTAAGACGGTGTTGATTCAAAGATTAGTTACAAACTCTTTACTGATTGTGAACTAAACATTAACTAGTTTACAACATGGCATAAAATTCATTATAATTGACACATAATAATAAGATCACTTTTTATATCCACTTAACAGCATAAGAACTTTTTTTCATTACTTTTATTTATTTTAAAAGGGGTGCAATACCAAAATTTTTCAGAAAATTACGAATCCTTATAATATCCTGATACAAATATGTAAGATCTCAATATTTATTTAACACTAAATTGCTCAATTTACAGACCATGAGGTTCAATTTGATAACAAAACCAAAGTTTAGTAAAGGGAATAAAAATAAAGTTTATTTTATTTTTCCAAAATATTACGGCAGTTATACGTTCACATAACTCTACGTTAACAGTGGGAGAAGAAGAGAGAGAGGAAGAAGTCAACTTCAATCTAAACTCTTCCGATCTTAAAGGAGAAGGGGGCCAACGGAGAAACAATTAGCGGATTTTTTATCCTCGTTTCGCTCTCGTCGTATCTGTGTAAGTATTTCTTCCATTCCTTTTTGGTCATTCAAGCCATAATTTGTCTAAACTCATTTGAATCATATTTTTTTGAGAGATTGATGGTCGTAAATAATTATATTCTAAAATTTTGGCTCAATTTGATGGTTGGTGTAGGATTGGGTTAAAACCCTTTGAGGGGCAACTGGGGATCATCTTTTTGACTACTTTCTGAGGGATTCCGGTAACCAAATCCTAAGATACTGGTAGAATTTGAGACTTTATTATCAAATTGATAATATTGTTGCGTTAGAATTGAGAAATCTTGTGAAATTAGAAAATTGTATACGGTTACTATTCACCTGAGTATACGGTATTGTTCATATATACGGTATTGTTCACTGTTCATATATATGGTATTGTTTACTGTTCATATATACGTATTGTTCACTATTCATATATATGATTGTTCATTATTCACATATACGGTACTGTTTACTGTTCATATATATAGTATTGTTCATTGTTCATATATATGGTATTGTTTATATTTACTGTTACTGTTCATATTTTCTTAATAAAAGTTAAGAAGAGATGATGTTGAATTAGGAGTTTTCTTAGGATAAAACATTTATGTCTTACAGCCTAAGGATTACTAAATTTTATAAATTGATGATGCAATACAAGAATGAGATTTTATTAAACTTAAGTGGTTTTTGTCTAAAAAAAATACACTTGAGATTGATGTTTAATTACTATGAATAGATATAGATGAAATAGAAACTTCTCTAGAACTGAGTGATAAGTGATTTTTGCTTTATACATTTCATTCGTAAATGAGACTTGAGCACGAAGGATAAAACGGATTTTTATATAATTTATGGTATTTGTTTTTCCTTCAGCCACTGGTATCCAGGGCTGGTATTTTGTTTTGGCTGCTGGTATCCCGAATGGTCAGGGCTGGTATTTTTTTTGCTGTTGATATCTAGAATGACCAGGGTTTGTATTTATTTTAGGCTACTGGTATCCCGAATGGTCAG
>MKEJ01015017.1:0-19573 GCA_001753735.1 Embelia ribes
AATCAAGCAATTACTAATTAGAATCAGGCAATAAGGACTTGTTTTGTACTCAATCAAACGAATATGAATTTAAAAAAAATCCCAAATTGGACATGTAAAAGTACATAAATCATTATTCAATTTGGTCAGAACTCCTATTTTTTATAACATGATTCAAAATTATAGAATTGAGTATCAACAAATCCCTAATCCTCATATAATTGGAAGTAAGTATCAAATCCAAATGAGATATATAAATAAATAAAAACCTACACTACACACATATAATATATTGAATAATTTAATTTTTTTCAACCATGTGAGAGTAGCAACATATATGTATTTTCATTCCAAAAAAAAGGTTGATTAGAGTTACCTACTGCAATTCGAGATCATCAGATTCAGATCGACCTATCGGGAGTAAAACTGTAGAAGGATTGATAGCAGAAGAAGAGAAAGATCATCGGATAAGGGAGAATGGTCGCCGGCGAGTCCGCGTTGAGGGAGTTAGCCGTTGGGCCTTGACCGACGACAGTATTAGGGCATCGTCGACTCGGTGAAAAGTGTCATCTTGCCTGCTTCTGAATTGTGTTATCATATACTGATGTACATATGTATATGTTTAATGTTTTAATATATGTATATATGAATATATCATATATGTTTGTAAATAGGGTGATATTTAAGCATTTAGTAACTATATAAATAAATAGGTGGACATTTTAATGACAAATAATTTAAAAAATATTATTAATATATTAGAAATAAAATAATATTATAAAAAATTGAAAATAATTTTTTTGGGGAATTAATATTATAATTAATATTATAATTTTTTTTAATTGGGGGTGGCTAAAATATTTTTTTAAGGGGGGCTAGAACCAAATTTGTATATATTTTTTGCTGAAATTTAGAATATTTAATGAATTTTTTAAAATTATAAAGGGAGTTATAACCTCTCTAAGCAAACATATAGCTCCGTATCTCATTGCTTGACAAATATCTAGGGACTCAGCCAAAGCATCATTTCCTACTAATTTATTGTGAGTATAATATCATTAATAGTGTACAAAAAAAAGTAGGCACCATATATACCCATGGATCGTAATCTTATATTTTCGCAGGCTTTCACAATCTTGGGAAGAAAATTTTCATTGATAAATGAATCACAGCCATCATTAAATTTGACACTTACATTGATATTGCTAAATGATTATTAAAAAAGTTTACTTTTACACTAGGCCACAGCATCTATCTATCAAACTCTATCATACATACCCTCATGAAAGAAATGAATGGAGATTCGGCATAAAGAAATTTTACTAATGCACAATATGATGGAAAAAAATATAGCTACTATTAGGGAATTTTAAATATGGATAAAATCCGCAACGGGCACAGGATGGGTAGTTTAATGGGTACCCGAGGGTAAAATAAACGGGCATTTCTAATACCCGCTTATTAATGGAAGGGGGCGGATATTATGATATCCATGCCCGTGGATACCCGTACCTGTTAGTAAAATTACAAAAGTACCCTTAATATATATATATATGTATACTAATTGCCAAACTCTATGTTTCCATTCAAAATCTATACATTGTTATAAGTATTTTAATCAACTTATTTTTTCTTTTTCAGGTTATTCAAAATAAAAAATTAACAATATTGAATAGAATACAATATTGAAAGATATAGATGCTTACATCGTTAGTAAATATAGTTAAAATTTCACTTCAAATTTCATAATTATATTGGCTACTTAGATTTTTATTTGGATGTTTTTATTTCAGGAACCAAGTGGTCAAGAACGGTGGTGTTGGTGAAGTGATCAATATCAATATATAATTAGGAATTCATTAATATTTGATATGGAAAATATTGACATTATGTCATTCTGTTTGTCTAGTGGAGCATGATCCTTTGTATTTGAAGACTCTCAAAGTCTTTATGTCATTTCTTAGATTATTTTCATTTTTTGTATTGTTTCATGGATATTTATTAAATTCTTTAAGTGTGATGTATTAATTCGTAGGTACTATCTTGTTTTAATATTGGAATATATTAATGTGTTGTTTTGTTTAAGTTTTTTTAATGATTTTTTTAATTAAAAAACTATTTTTTATACTTTTATTTCATGAACCAAGTGGTCAAAAATGGTAATGTTGGTGAAGTGATCAATATCAATATATAATTAGGAATTCATTAATATTTGATATGGAAAATATTGACATTATGTCATTCTTTTTATCTAGTGGAGTATGATCCATTGTATTTGAAGACTCTCAAAGTCTTTATGTCATTTCTTAGATTATTTTCATTTTTTGTATTGTTTCATGGATATTTATTAAATTCTTTAAGTGTGATGTATTAATTCGTAGGTACTATCTTGTTTTAATATTGGAATATATTAATGTGTTGTTTTGTTTAAGTTTTTTTATATGATTTTTTTAATTAAAAAACTTATTTTTTATTTTTTCATAATACCCATGGATACCCGCGAAATCCGTTAAGAACCCGATAAGCGGGTATCCATACGGGTTTGGGGGAGGGGGGATGGGGTCCAAGGGGGCGGGTAATGGGTAACAGCATCCGTGCTTGCCCCGCCTCGTTGCCATCCCTAGCTATTGTTAGTCCTTAGAAAAATATTCGATGGACAAAAATATGTAATTAATATGTGCAAGCGAAAGAATTAATTAAAAATAAAGTAATGCAAAGAAATTAAATAAAATTTAAGCGAAGAGGGATGCAAATGGGATTTTTATAGTGATTCGATCAAAGTTCATCATCCACGATCCTCTACGTCTACTCTTTTAAGATTTTGCTCGAGGTTCCGTTACCAGAAATGTGAACTATTACATCTCCGATTGTCTTCCCGGGTACCAATGACACTTCAAGTCTTGGAATATACTCTTACAACAATTCACTTAAAATTGCAATACAAACTCAAAAGAGCTCAATACAAAGTTTGAGAATAAAGATTATAACTTTTCTCTCATCTCTCAAAGATATATGATTACAAAATTAAGAAAACTTTGGAGAGGTTTAGCACTAATATGGATTGAGTTATTTGAGGTTTGAGTGCTCAATTGATCTTCAATAGCTCATATGATCAAAAGTGGATTTTCTTGAGCTTTATCTCTCTTGAATGATTGAATGATGGAGGGCAAGATTGTCTTGATGATTCTTGATAATACTTGATGGATTTGAACCCCCTTTTATAGGCCTTGGGAATAAACTAACCGTTTATAGCTTTTAATGGCAAGATTAGATGAAATTAGCCTTAATTAAATATGACCGTTATATTCAAATTTGTAGGTGAGGGCCAGTCCTTATGCCTATAATTACAAGTAGTTATGTAAAGCCGGTCTATATGCATGTGACTGCCGGTAGTCACCCTCATTCAAAAATATCTTGGGAACTGATAATCATACGTTGAAAATCACATATTTGAGGGTCGGTCTTCATGTAACTACCGGTAGTCATAACCTCGAGGAACGAAAATTATACACTGAAAATCACATATTTGACCTTTAATATGATCAAGTTGAATCAAGTCATTTTTCAAACTTAAAGCTTCAAAACTCGACAAATTTATTAGTCCAAAACATATGAGTATTAATTAAATATTATTATCTCAAAATTGTATCATCAAAATAAATAAAAATATTTTAATATAATTTGGTTCAACAGTTACAAACACACCATTATTCATTTTATATTTTCAATGAGCTATTGTGAACTAAAAAAATTTACTTGATTAATATTCCCTCCGTTAGTCCCCTTTTTATTTAAGTAAGTATTTGAAAAGGACACTTTACTGAAATGTTCTTAATTCTTATAATAATTTATTTATTATACGTATAGAATGGGTAGTATTAATAATGGGTATACTAGATAAGATAAGATAAGAGAGTAAAAATTATTTTAGATTTCAAAATATTTAATAAAATTTCTTACTTTTTGTGGGAAAAAATTAAGAATATTAAAATTGGGACGGATGGATTACTTGCATAGAAGTTCAGAACAAACTTTTCAAATTTACGGTTTCCCTATGCGAATTTTTTTGAAAATAAGGTTAAAATATATTAAATGTCGACAACAAAATCCGAATTAGTTTGAGATACACTGGTGTGAGTATTTCTTTTATTTAATTTCCTAAATTTAGAATCCATACCTATTGAAGATAACTTGCAGGAAAGCCCTTAGAAGGCTCATCTAAGCTCTACATATATATTTTTAAATTTCTTCCACATACAGATTATAAAGAGATCTCATCATATACATACACAGAGATAAAAATAAAAAATAAAAAATAAAAATAGAAAGGAGACACAATAACATAATAAATACTAAAAAGTTGAAAAAAATTAAAGTAGGAACCAAGTATAAAGAAAGTGATATGGTCTAGTCCATGTTACTCCTCTAGCTCCCTCCCATTCAAACACATTCACAATTTAAACCTCTTTAAAACCTCACTAATTTCCCTACAGCTTGAGTAAAAATCTCATTGGAATAGCTAGCATAAGTAATGCGAACAGCAGGGTCGATATCGTCGCCGCAAACACTCACGACGGAGGCTGCTTCGGTACTGAAGCACTCTCTCGCGCTAGCACGGCGTCGCGGCCATGCCCAAGTCACCCCGCTACATGTGGCGGCCACCCTCCTCTCCCCGAAGTCGAGCCTACTCAAATCCGCCTGCTTCAAATCCCATACCCCGTTACAGTTACAACAACCGTCACTTCATCATTACCCCCCGCTCCAGTGCCGAGCTTTGGAGCTTTGTTTCAACGTGGCCCTCAACCGCCTCCCGACCACCCCGACGCCGCTCCTCCACACCCAGCCGTCCCTCTCCAATGCCCTCATCGCGGCCCTCAAGCGGGCTCAAGCCCACCAACGACGTGGCTGCATCGAGCAGCAGCAGCAACAGCCACTCCTTGCGATCAAGGTCGAGCTCGAACAACTAATTTTGTCCATATTGGATGACCCCAGCGTCAGCCGCGTCATGAGAGAGGCTGGGTTTTCTAGCACGGCTGTCAAACAAAACATCGAGGAGAATTTCTCATCATTCTCCTCTTCACCTGTCTTCAACTGCTACTCGAGTAATGGCGGGGTCTACTCCTCGCCCCCATCCCCGCCAGATCATCAAGTTCCCAGCAATCTCAATTTCTGGCAGAACCCGTTTTGGAAACAGAAACTGGGACAAACTACCCCGTTTCTGTTTCCAACCCGGGCCCCTGGCCCGGGTCCAGACTCCGAGGATATTAAATTGATTCTGGAAGTATTGTTGAAAAAAAGGAGGAAAAATATAGTGATAGTAGGGGATAGTCTAGCTAGTACCGAGGGCTTAGTTTCAGAAACCATGGATAGGATCGAAAAGGGGGACGTTCCAGAGGAATTGAAAACAACCCATTTCATAAAATTTCAGTTTTCGTCCGTGCCATTGAAGTACATGAAAAAGGACGAGGTCGAGCTAAACGTGGCGGAGCTGAAGCGGAAAGTTGATTCCTTTTTAGTAATGGGGAAAGGGGTCATCGTCTATACCGGAGACCTCAAGTGGACACTTGATCACGAGAGCGAGAGTGGGTTCGGGTATAATCCGGTGGACCATCTGGTCGCTGATATCGGGAAGCTCATCGGCAATTATAATAATAATAATAATGTGGATTTGGGTAATACTAATAAGGGTAGGGTTTGGTTAATGGGGACTGCTAATTACCAGACATATATGAGGTGTCAAATGAAACAACCTTCTCTTGAAGTTCAATGGTGTCTTCAAGCTGTTTCTGTTCCTTCTAGTGGACTTGGTTTGTCTCTCCATGCTACTAGGTTAGTTACTTATTTCCTAATTCTACATCTTTTTAATTTTTTTTTTAAAAATAATAATAATAATAATAATTGTTATGCATCATAAGATCGAAAATTATGATATCGATAGTTCTGAGTTACCACGACGATATAAACTTGTCAAGTCTTATACTAGTAGCTTCTGAAGTTTGTAGTTGAAGTGTGAAAAATTGTAACATAAAATGATAGTATGACATTGACAAGATTTATTAATGATAAATAATTATAGATGCTTTTTTCCTTAAACCATAAATTAAATGACATCATTAAGTAATGATAAAAAATTTGTAGATGCCTTTTTCCCATAACCATGAACCTTTCTGGTAGGACACTGGTTAAGTTTGAACCCCTGATCACCTAATAAAAATTTTGTTGAAAAGTTTTTGGACACTTGTAAGTGTATTGAGGGCTTGTTTGGTGTTTTTTCTTTTCTTTTCAAACTTTTCTCTCATTTTTTTCATTTATTTGTCTTTATGTTAAGTTGATATATATATATATAATTTTGCTGTAAATCAAAAAGTTTTAAGCTGGTAGCTTAGGAAAAAAGCTGCAACCATTAGTTCTATAGCTTTAGTTACTACTTGCTATATATAGGTATGAATCATTTTGTATGTTTTGTGTTGGATGAAGCATAGGTATATGAACCAGTTAGGGTTAGAGCTTTCTAGTGTTGGCTACATTTTTTATGTTTATTTTTTTGACATTTTGTTAGGGTGACTAGTGATTTATAAAGATTCTTATTTGGTTCTCTGAACAAAGGCAGGACCATTTATGAAACTGGAAGAGGAAAAAGTAGAAGGGGTTGTTGAACTTGACACAGATATAGGATCACTGTCCTTGCGTTTGATTCTTACTTTGTCTCTATGTACTGATACACCTAGACATCTTGTTTCTTAAAAGTAGAAATTTCACCAAAATAACAAAACATAGATTCAAAAGTTTTTGCAGCATGAAGCTGGCCTATCCTATTCCAGCCTTACAATTTAATGAAATAAAACTCATTGATGACTTTTGCCTCCCTTGAGCTAAATCCCTTAACTTTCGGAAATTTGTACTACTCAATAGTAATAAGTGCTTTTATGCACAACTCAAACAAAATATATTTAATTTTTTTAACCTTTTTTTACACCACAAACTCGGATAGATGACATGTATGCACATATTGCGATACCAACATGCATAAATAAAACATGCACACAAAGCTGATGAAGTAAGAAATTCCTAAACCGACCGTGGATATGAGCTGCATTGTAGCTTTTTTGAAGCAATCTCTATTTGCGTGATATCCATCAAGCAATTTATAAGTAACTGTTTTTGATCAAGAAATGTGCTTTATGTTGAACCAATTCGCGACGATTCTTTAGATTTTAAGAATCGGCCCCATTTTCTTGTTAACTTGCTCTTAATATCAAATAAAATTGCTTAATTTAAGAATGTTTTCCGTTTCTAAATTACGGACTGATTACCAAAATATTTACTTATTTACTCATTTTTGTTTTGGTTGCAGTGTCCAAGAGTCAAGAATAACCTTGTCACAAAACCCATCTCAAGTAACAGAGGATGCAAAGCCTTTATGTAGGAATGAGGGAGATGATAAGCTCACCTGCTGTGATGAATGCATCTCCAAATATGAAAAAGAAGCAGCTGCCACCTGGATCAACAATGACTTGGACAAAAGCTCATCCCAGTTGCCTTTATGGCTACAATCACACACCACAGATAAGCAAAAGGTAACAAGACATTGAAAAATGACTTTAAAATTTTGGGCAAATTATATCCTATCATGGTTTTTTGCTTTCCACTCTTCTTTCATGTTCAATTGCCTCCGGATGCTCATTTTGTGTTCTCTTGATTTGCGGTAGTCTACAACGATGGGAAAATAGGCAATTTTTTGCAAAAGAAGAGAGAGTAAATTTTACGAATTTAAAGATTGTAGGTTTAAAGTGAAAAACCACGACAACGGAAGGGCTATAAACTGTAATTCACAGCTAGAAGTATTGGCATTGCACTACATCCCTCAATTTCCCAAAAATGAAATTTCCTTCTCTATAATGTAGATTAAGGTTCAGGAAATGCTTGAGATTAGCCAACTTTAAATTTTAGGGGATATAAATTTAGCTTTTGACTGTACTTGAAACTTTTGTAAGATTGAAACCTTTAATTAATGATGTTCTTATATATGTATAATCGATTTTTTGAATTTCAGGATGATTTGGTAGAGTTGAGAAGGAAATGGAAGAGATTGTGCCACATCCAACACCAAGCCAGGCCTATTCAAAACAATGCTAATTCCTCTCTATTCAACAACCGAAATTCATCAAACGATAAGAGTTACACTTATCCTTCTTCAAATCCATCTTGGCCTAACCCAAACAACTTACTTGAGACAAATTCGATATCTTTTGCTCATTCAAATTCAAAACCTGTGCACACAACAAGTTCTTACCCTCGTTTTAGACGCCAACAATCATGTCACATTGAATTCAGTTACGAAAATGGGAACCATGAACACCAAATTGGGGAGCCAAACTTGGATTCTCTGAAGAATACCGAAGGAAAGGATGAGAAAATCACTCTTGCTCTGGGGAACCCTTTGATGTCAAATGGTGGGAAATTGGTGGGAAAGGAAAATGAGGTGTTAGGAAAATTGAAAGAGAATGTGCCATGGCAAGTGGAGACTGTTTCTTTGATTTTAGAGGCTTTGGTCGAAGAATCTAAATTGGGGAAGAATGAAAATTGGTTTCTAATTGAGGGGAATGATTGTGTAGGGAAGAGAAGATTGGCATGCGGAATTGCAGAGTCAGTGTTTGGTTCTGCTGATTTTCTCCTACATATGAACATGAAAGAAAGTGGGAGGAATTTGTTCTGCGAAACACTTGGAAATGCCTTACGGAGCCATGAAAACCTAGTTGTTTTGGTGGAAAATGTCGATTTTGCGGATACACAGTTCTTGAAATATCTAAGTGATGGATTTGAGGATGTAAAGTTCGGAGCAATGAGTAGAAAGGACAGGAAATTTGGGCAAATAATATTTGTCCTCACAAAGGATGATTTTACAAGCTATGGAGATGGAAAGGACTTGAATTCTGTCATTCAGATGAAACTGGAAGTAAGTGAAAACATTTCGGTTTCTGGAAACAAGAGGAAAGCTGAGTGGGATTCTCCGAACAAGGCCAAAAGTCCTAGAACCGATGAAAGCGGAAAGGCATCTAATACAGAAAATGCGAATTTGAAAAAGGCCTACACAAGACAGTCAAGCTCAAACACCCTTGACTTGAATATCAAAGCTGAAGACAAAGACGAAGAAAATGAAATCACAGGTGAAACTCCGAAAACTTCGCAAAGGTTTCTTGAAATGTTCAAGAATCGGTTCATTTTTAATCGGTATTCAGCTGAAGATAGCAAGATAAAAGATATGATCTTATCCAAGATCGAAGGGTCTTTCGAAGAGGTATGCGAAAGTGAAGGCCATTTCGGGTGTGTATTTGGGGTGGAAAACAAATTGTTGGAGGAGTTTTTGCATTGTGCAGGGTATTTTCTCAATAGCCAATTCGAGAAATGGCTAAAACAAGTTTTTGAAACTAGTCTAAAAACCATTAACTTAGGAGGGAAAGGGGGGTATATGAGTGTTAGGCTTTGTTTGGATAGGAAAGAAGGGACTGGGATGGAGAGCAGTGGGTATATGAACTCCTGTCTCCCGAAGAAAATCGAAGTCTCTTTCATGGGTTAAGGGTATAATCGAAATCTCTTTCATGGGTTAAGGGGTATAATCGAAATCTCTTTCGTGGGTTAAGGGGTATATTGTACATGGAAAATGACTAGAACTTTCCTTTTGTGTAGTTTGTAATGTTGTAGTAGAAATGTTCTTTTCTGATTCCACCGTTTCCTTTTATTTTTTTTTATCATCTCCCGCCTAGTTCCTATTACTTCCTGACATCCCATTTTCTCTCTCAATTTCACAACTCCATTAACTTAAACATATAATTATCATACTCAAAATGCTTTACAAATCATATTCCTTGTGTTAATAATAACGCGACCTTGAATCACCCAACGTGGACGAACCTTGCGGTGGAAGTGGAACCCTCAGGTTTTCGGGGCATTGCAAGTCTAGATATTAATAAAGGCGTCAATACACTATCAGCTCCTATTTGATTCTTCAGATATCAAACCAAAAAACAGAAAAGAATGTTGCATAAAGCTAAGGATATCAAGTATCCAAACCATTATACATCCTAACTAATATCTGTCAATTTATTACGGAAAGCATAAGGCTAATACACGAAAGTGCACATAATAAAGGGCGATTAGATAAAAACAATGCATCCACCACAAGGGTTTCTAAAATAACTTTTGCTAAAATATATTATCTTCAGTATAATTAATCTCTCATACATTCTTTTGACTGCAATCAACATCTAGCTCATCATAACTTGGGAAAAAAGATTAATCATGTTTTGTATATTTCATTGGCCTACACCCAAAAACAAACCAAAAGATTATACCTTAATCCCACTACAATCCAATATCACCTTTATTTAGTTTAAATTCTCTAATTAAAGCATAAAAGTAATCATGCATTATTACTTGGACTAGATTGTGCTCATCTAAATTCAAGTTATGATTACATCAAGCGGCGGATGTGGGGTATGTCTTCCAATGATGCAGAAAAGAAGTCCAATAATTTCACCTTTTGTGTGTATATGATTATGAGTGAGTTTTCATAATGAAGCACAAAAAAGAAGCCTCAATTTTTCTATCATGTTGATAACCAGGCCACTCTATAATAGGGGAATGATGGGTAGACTTTATTTTTTTTTTTTCCAAAAGGATATTAAACTCAAATGGAAATAAATTAAAGAAACTAGCCCCTCATGGTATTTAATTGTAAATTATGTATCAATGTTTTCCACTCCTTCATTGACTATACAAGTAAAAACGCATCAAAGTGCCTTCAAAGTCTCAGTATTTATGAGATTCTACGAATTCTCTTGTCACATACAATATATCTGTAACTTTGTTCTGGTTGCTTATTTGGATCTTCTTTTTTACCACTCAATGGTAATTTCTATTTACTGCTTGGCATCTTTACTGCATATATCCAAGATAAATGTTGGGATGTCAAAGGGGAATGGATATTGGAATCGTCAAACAGTTACCTGAAAATATAAAATTTGATTTGCAACCAAGAACTGTCTTAGTTTGAAGAATCTCTACGATTGCTGAGCTCCGTGTTCCATTAACACTTGACTCGAGACCTGCGATAGAGATAAATTCTCCATATGCAGCTGGCTCTTCTGTTCTAGCAAATGCAGTAGGAACCGATGCGTTCAGCACTATCATGACATACTGAACAAAGAAGAAGAGCTTAAATTAGGCGTTTGATCTGAGTGAGCTAGCTTAAAATGGGTAAAACATTGCCTCCGATGCAGTAATAAAGTATACATTTTTAATACCGCAATAGAAAGAAGTCATGTCCAGCTGGTTCGGGTGACAATTTGCTAGGAAATGCCACACTAGATTTCAATAGACCAGATGCGGAAAACAAGCTTTGTTTTCAAGCTGGAGTCAGTCAAACGTGAGCTTATGCTATTGAATAGCAAATGAAAAGCACACAGAAACAGAAAAGAGATTAATTAACTTACACCGTCGATGTCAGGATTTTCATAGATAAGCCGGTTTGGATGCATGACACGAGTAAAGCCCGCATGCACATGTGTATGACATCAAATCTATCTGTTAATGTAAATATGTACACCGACAGTATAAGGGAACTGTTCACCAAAACGAAACCTCGTACAACATGAAATGTCATGTTAAATCTCGGATTTGAAAATGTACAGAAGCATTATTTCATTTAGCTTCCTTCCCTCGCCGAAGCCAATAAAATGAGCTGGCAGACAGCTACAACAGAGGAATATATCATCAAACACTTGACGTGCAATATATGAGCCTGGCGTTTTCTGCCACAGATAATTGTGTTTCTATAATTCCATCCAAGTAGTACATTATATGCATTGACTCAATTCTTTTCCTGTTTTTGTGAAATAAGCTTTTTGATAAATTTTTGGAATTTATCTCAACTTTGAAACTTCTTGGACTGCCTGAGTTTGATATAAAAATGGATTCGGAAATAGGAATTCGTATGTTGGAAACGAAAACAATTCCAGGTTAGCACATTTCTTGTAAATTCATTTGTTTGCATTGACCTATCTAGTAGCTTACATTCACCGAACAGCCAAGCTTAAGTATATCACCAAACATGTTAACTAGCTGTAAATCCGGTTATAAAAGCCAAATAAATGATACAACTAGAAAGTAAACCAGTAGTAGTACGATTAAATTAGAGTTTAAAAAGTATTACAATGCCAACTTGTAAAGTTAAACTAGAATTTCCTCCTGCTATCTGCAATACTCAAGTCACAATCATTGCTTCAAAAGATAGCCATAACTTTACACACACTACAGCCGATAACAATGTTCCCGAAAGGAAGACTTGAAAATCGAAGGGCTTGAGAACTTAGCCGTTCAATATCTATAACTACCATAACCCCCTAAACCAGATGACCCATATGTCCCACCATAGGGCTGGGTTGACAAGGAAGAAGACGTATAAGCAGATCCGCCCAGCTGAGAATATGAAGATGACCTCAAATCAGCGTCTCTGTGACCGTAACTGCTGCTCACAGGCTCTTTGTGGCTGCTCACAAATTCCTGCACATGAAGGAAAGCACAGATTAATCAGGAACTTCAAGGTATCTCCAAATCCAAACGAAGAACACAAGGCATTTCAAAATAAAATTCCCTTAGAATCCATTATTGCTATTTTCCAATAAAACAGGTCCTACAGAATGGTAAAGTTCCACCATATCCTCAAAAGCTAGGCAATTTTAGAGTAAGATATGGGTTAGCTGTGTAACGGTCTGTGTGGACAAAGCGCGATTGTCAGCATCTTTCAAGAGAAAATCAATGTGCTTATGCAGCCACTTCAGTCATGAATCAATGAAAACAAGGCCAGAAAAGAAAACAGAATTTGCGGAAACACAACAAAACGCATGCATTGAAAGATTCCTCGCAGAAGAACTGCAAACAAAGACAATAACGGCAGGGAAGAAAAGTTTAATGGATGCAAAATCGAAATCAACTAGTTACCTGAATAAGTTGCTGAGCTGTCTGAACCTGCAAAGAGGTCCCTTTGATTTCCACTGTAATCTCATTTGGTAATCCTCTACTCTCTTGCACAGTGAGAACGGCACCACTAGTACGTCGAATATAAGCAATATTAGCTCCTCCAATTCCAATAATGTTCTCAGCATAAGTGAGTGGTATTTGCATTGTTTGAGCGACCTGATAGGACAGCATACATCAGCTTATAGAGCCACAGATTAAATTCATAGAAAGTTTAATAAAGGCTGGTCAAGGACAATAAGATACAGCACATTGAACACCACTAATGTAATCTTTAAAACTTTATATAATCTCGAGAAAGAAAAGGTCAAACTCATGCCCGTACTTCCTTCATGTAATTTTTCATGCCAATGGAAACTTGCTCCTTGGATGATAGATTAATTGAGATGTCGCGTCATTTTATTACAGTAACCATAGCTGCAAATTTTCTTTTCAAAAGATAATGATCAAATCCACTTAGCTTTTAAAAAGTGATAATGCCTTTGAATGACATATATTGACACACATGATACATCTATAATAAAATAACAGACATCACTGGAACTCCTCATTGAAAACATATATTATAGACCAACCTGAGTAACAATGGGACCGCCTGCACGACCAAGCCCTGAAGAGCGTAATCCTGAGAGTCCAGAATCTTGGCCATATAGTGGAACTCCAGATGAAGAGATACGCTTTTCCAACTGGATTTCACGGTCAAGAAATAGAGATTCCGCTTTTGCAGAAGGAGGATAATCAGCAGTGATTCCAGGTCGAGAGGTGCTATGGAGTAATGACTTCTCAGTCCAGGTGTCCACCTGGCGTTCTTGCGTAACTGGCGTATTGTGCTATAGAAGAGGAGGCAAGGAGTAAGCTTCTATTCAGTTTTGTTCTAAAAAATTACAACTCTTTTGCTATTACTAGCTCTGAACCCAAAAGCAATGGAATTTTTAAAAAGTCCTTTTATGATATTTCAATTCTCATACAAGATGAACTTTCAGGACTAATGAAAGCATCTCTTTGTATGTGTTAAACTCTTGGGTGTTTCCAGTATAATTGCCTTGAACTTATTTGAAACCAATCGGCTTATTGCATTCAGCTGAGTATCTATTTTAGAGAAGCAAAATAGTTTTCAAGACTACAACAAACCAGACATCAAAGTTAACAATAACTATGATCCAGTTTACGAGTCAAACCTTCAGAGAAATAAAACTCACCGGCTTTTCAAAAAGGGGGAGAACAGTTTGGTCTACCAAGAACTTCCTCAGGTGTCCTACCACAGCCTCCAGTGCCTTAAGAACCTTGGCACCTTCTCCCTGCAACTCAGCAATCCTCTCATCTTTGGTGGCATAAGATGGGAGCTCATCTGCAGGTCAACATCATAATCTTACTTATCAATATAAAAAGAGAGAAAATAAAAGCAATGGCAGCCAAGTCTCTGGAGAGTTTTATGCTTTTTTTGTGATTAATAATACCACCAATGTCTGGGCTAAAAACTTAAATCAATTGCCCAATCCCACCAAAAAACTCAATAATAAAAGCATTCACAATAACTTACTCTTCCCATGAGACAAAAAGTAAACAAAATTTGGTCCTTGGTTAATGGGTTTGGTTTTGAAAACAATTAGCAGATGAAATTTTGTAATTTTCCAGCCTGAATGGTAAGTTATTCTCTCCTAATTCCAAAGAAAAAATCCATGAAACAAATTTCACTAGGGAAAAATCTTTGGAGAAATTACTTGTAGGTACTTGACATCCCAAATGATGTAGGATTTGGTACCAGGTGTAAATTGAATGATGCCAAAAGTCTCAAGTCAATTACATTAGCTGGGGGAAAAAACTGCCTAAAAAGCATCCAACTTTGTCAGATTGCAGTTTTAGTTACAGAATACCCATGCAAATTTTAGAGCTTTTGCTAAAGGAATGTCATCCCATCCTGGTTTTTGCGGATGGAAAGATGGTTTTAACTTCATTGATCATCTGATTTTGTATATCGGCATATTACTTTCCTCCTCCAATGTAAACATGTTCCAGATGTCCAAATCCTCCCATTTTTGACATTTCAAACAAATACTGGGTTTACCCAAAAAGATCAAAACATGTGAATGTATTACATAGCATTGGTAACACAATAACACAACTGCAATGCATAAATCTTATGAACATCACAAAGCCATGCAGATGACACAATTTTTCGTTTCGGTACGTTGGACACTCGGATGGAAAGGGGAATCAAACCCTCAGGCTCCAAGGAAGTAGGCTCTGGCAAACTAGGCTGTCCCTGGTTAGTTATGAAACCATGGAGGAAGATAAAACAAGAGATATAACTCATAAGCAACTTTGCAAGCTACAAGGATAAAAAGCATACCATTATTAAGGATCCGAATAGAAGCACCGGTACTTTCTTGCATTGACTTGATTGACGACCCTTGCTTGCCAATTAGGCTCATGGCTTGCGAAGAAGCAACCAACAAACGGATCGAACAAAATGCAGCTCCAGTCGCTGAACCATCATTCTCGCTCTCAGATAGTCCACTCACACGTTTGAACACTCTTATTGCAGCATCCATTGCTGGAGATAACAGTGACTCTGGTTCTTCTTTTCCAGTAATTAGCACCTACAAAATTCACACAAGTTGTCTCACAGGAAGCAAACACGTGTACAGATAACGAGTAGTACATGCAAAAATCAAAAACAAAATTCAAAGACATAATCAAGGCAACAGAAGCATATCTCTATTGTCCATACGCAAAAACTGAAAACCGTATTCTAACGTATACTTTTTCTTCACAAATCACTAATGTATGACAGTACCTCTCCAGAAAAAAATAGCAGTTTTTATCTTCAATTCTAATTTCCCAAACCCCAAATCACAAATGTTCTACCAAACCTAAAACAGACTTTTACTTGAATTACCGTGAATAGCCAAATTGAAACGAACATAATATGTAAGCCTTCTCTTTACTAACATGATGACAATGAACAAAATTCACAAGCCTAATTCAGGCAACAGTATCAAGCAGCATAGAAATACAGACATGAAATGCAATGCCAACAGCAGCAACCAAAAACCCCATTAAGCCAACAATTTTTCTTGGCAAATCTTTAGCACATGACCTTCCTTCTAACAGTACACTAGCAGTCCTTCAACTTTAGTTCTCATCTACCAAACACTAAAAAACACATGGTTAAAAAGGGAAGAACTTGATACAATTAATACCGTCAAACTGAAATAACCATAATATGTAAATCTTTTCACTACAAATATATGAATTACTTCTCCAATAAAAATTATATCTTTTCACTTTAATTTCAAGTTACAAGTGCTAATTTCTAATCTTTTTCCTCTACAAATAATTACAATGCGGCATTGCGTTTCCCTAATTCCCTAAATGCTAATCAGATAATGAACCAAAAACCCTAGAAACCAAAAAAGAAGACACATATGCACACATATATTAACAGTTCGATCAGGATTCCCAACTGGGCTATAGAGCATTTGAGCTCAAAAGCAAGTCTTTAACTTTGATTTTCATACTATTAAGTGTGCCAACTAAAAACCTTTACAAATCCTTTAGCATATGGACTTCCTTTAGCATATTGGCTTACCTCTCCAATAAGTATAGTGTCTTCGCATCTAATTGTCATGTCCCAAATCCTAATGAGTAATGATATTCATACCAACTATTTGTACCAATTTGAATTGTGTGATTTATAATTAACCACATCATCTTACTTTTAAGGAAGAGAGAATATGTGGCGATGTGGCCAATTCTAAACCACACAATCTAAGTTTGTACAATGAGTTGGTATGAATATCATTACTCTTTTCAAATATCTAGCATATGGCATTGTACTTTTCTAATTCCCTACACCTAATCAGATACCAAACTTTGGATTTCATCCCAAGCCCTATATGTAATGCTTTGCAAACATCTAGCATATAGCAAAACCCTAATCAGATACCAAACAAATACCTTTAGCATTATATCTTACCTCTCCAATAAAAATAGCCTTTTGACAGCAATTTCTCAAGTCCCAAGCCCCAAAATTTAGTGCTTTACAATACACAACATATAGCACTATAGTTCCCTAATCCCACAAGCCTTAATCCTATAACGAACCAAAACCCTAGAAACTAAAATTGCAAATAGATACATACACACACACACACACAATATAAAGAGATGTTACAATTCGATCCGGGTAGCCGACAGGGCATGAACAGCAGTCCCTGGTTCAAGGAGAGCGACGTAACAAACCCCATATATTTCAGGGATTAAATAGTTTTAGATACATTGGCATGCAAGCTTCCTTAAATTTAATCGTTAAAAATTAGGGTAAACACACAATTTAGGATCACAGGAAGAAATTCCCTAATCGTATACCAAGCCAAATCCCAAAAACAAAAAATTGCAGAAAAACACAGAATACATTCATAATTCTACATATACATATATATATGATATATAGAGAGAGAGGGAGAAAAAGAGAGAAAATTTGAGGTTGAAGACTTAAAATCCAGCTACATCCCACTCGTGCATGCGGAGCTAATACTCAAGGAAGATTTATATTGCATCTTTCACACTAATTTGCATAGGTACCAATTTGTACCTTAATGAAAGATCTTAAATTTAGCATAAGTTGACAACATAAGCCGTATACATGAAAATGTTCATCAGGGCACGAAGGATAGGGAAGAGGTAGTTTTGACTCTTCAAGTGAAGGCAAAAAAAGGGGGCACATTATAGTAGAATGGGTAGAAATGACTGCAATGATGCAATTAATAAATCTCAATAGGGATCCTGGAAGAAGAGAAATGATTGCAAAAAGTCCTAGAGAGGATAATACTCTGGGACAATATGTGTGTGTATGTGTATTTGTATGTGTGTGTATGTATGTGGAGTTATATATATATGGAGTTATGAGCACCTGATAGCTCTGAGTCAAGAGAACATCTGATAGCTATGAAATAGGAGAGCACCTAATAGCTCTGAGTTATTAGAGCAACTTGACAACTCTGAGTCGGCTTGATCACGTCACAATGTGAGTGGCGGGTTATGATAGACGTTGATTGTATCATAATGTGAGTGGCGGTATTGGATCACATTACAATGTGAGTGGCGGGTCATTATACTATTGGATCATGTTACAATATGAGTGGTGGGACATTGTAGCATTAGATCACATCACAATATAAGTGGTGGATCATTATAGGCATGTATTGTGTCACAATGCGAGTGGAGGATCTTTGTAAGGTATGCATGGAATCTCACTTTCTTTTTATATGGGCGAAGAGAGTATATTCACGCCATTTATTTATAATGAGAAGAGTTTATGAGTTGTCAACTCTTTATAAATTGTGAAAATAATATATTCACAAATGTGTAGTTTTAATTTATAGAGAGGAGAGGGCATGAGTTACCAACTCTATATAAATTGTGAAGAGAGTATATTCGCAAATGTGTAGATGTGTAGATGTGTGGTTGTGTAGATTGTACTTACCCCTCATACCGAGAGCATATATGTTGTAGACTTAATACTCGTTATACTGTAGACATGTACTTACTTGAAACTTGTGGGTTATGATTAAATAATATATATTCACATGGCATATACTATTTAGACTCATTTTTATTGTGTTGTTTTGAATCTAACCTGTATTGCCTATATCTATTTTATAGGTGTCGAGGAGCAGAATTCGGGTTAGGCATGGATACATGTACAATGAGGGTTACGTATTGTAACGTCCCGAAATTTCTGGGTAAATTTTTTACATTATAATAATATTATCGAAATGTATAATACTGTTATTACATGATTATAGAATAGTAGTATACGAAGTATAAGAGAAGGAAGTATGAAGTCTTTATGTGTTTATAGAAGTATTAAAGTATGAAGATATGTTACATTAGTATAGAATGGTATCATGATGTATTGCGTAGGAAGTGTTGATGTGTTGCATTGTGGCGTGGTACATTAATAGAAGTGTAGTACATTATAATGACCTTAATATACATGTTTCAGGGTGTTAGTATGTGTAGAATAGCACTTGAAGTTGAATGGTGAAATTTGGAGTTGAAGTGATTGGTTCCATGTCTTAGAAAATTTTTCTAGTTTTTCAAAGTGCACTGGCTCAGGGTTACCATTCAAAAGGTGGCCAACAGTCGTTCGAACGGAAGTGTCGGGATAGAACAAGTGACTTTTTTAAAGACTTTAGACAATGAGTGTATCATTTCCTTTAGCCCAAAATAGAAAATAAAGAGAGAGCGAGCAGGAGAACAAAATTTCCAAGCGTTAGAAGCTCGATTGATCTAGTTCCTGAGGCTGGAAGTGAAATCTAAGCATAGATTCTCGATCCTTGAAGCACAGAAATAATTTTTTGTCACGCTCTGAAAATTGGAATCCCAGAGCGGAGCCCCAAAATTCCCAACCCCAGGGTCGTGAACGATAGAAGAAAGAAAATAGCATAACAACAACAATATAAAAAGAAAATATCACATTCTCATCGGCAATATATCTGTCCACATCTACAACATACAATATTTTACAACACCTATCCTAACTGAAATGAAA
>MKEJ01015026.1:0-13418 GCA_001753735.1 Embelia ribes
GTTAACAAGTGATACACTTAATAAGTAAATTAACTAGTTTATTGGAGATACAAAATTATATGCTACTAATTAATTATTTTAATAAATAACTTAATGAATTAGATAACTAATTTATTAAAAATGCGGTTATCACTTGCCACCATTACCGATGTATGAGGCATTGCAACACCATATTAGCCATTACTGGTTGTCACGTCTATTGGCAATGTGCTACACTACAAATTTGAAAAGAATGAAGATGAAAAAATCACAGTTTCAATTCTCCCATTGTTATGCTGGGTCCACTTTTCACCCCGAAACCACACAACCTTACACACGTAATTATCACATCACTGTCGAACCCATGCCTTGAATACTGTTTGTTAAGTTATAAATTTATTATTTAATTATAATAACTAATATATGAGGATCATTGTTTTGAAATTTCCATTTGGACAAATTAGTACAAATATTTTTTATAAAGTCTCTTGTTAAACAAATTTAGTACAAATGTTATCCCAATGACGCATTCTTCAAATAGCAAGTGATTAAAGAAAAATTATTTATTTTTTTACTCCCATTTTAATAATTTTATATTTTTTATTCGTTCCAATATATAGTTCAGTTTTAATTTTAAAAAAATATATTCAATTGTACCGGTTAAATGAATCTCTACTAGCGTATAACTTCCTATAGAAAATCATTCTGTCAATTTTAAAATAACATTAATTTTTAAAATAAATAAATTAATTAGTTGCTCGCTTATATTTTAAGAAAAAGATGGATTCATGATTAATCCTTATAATATTTTTTTTCTTTTCTTCTGCCATTCATACACATCACCAAAGTCATCAAATTAAAGCCTATTTCCTTAATTCCAACAATCCTCTTAATTTCATATATGAGCTAAATTTTATATATAATTATATGTAGGAATTTCATACATGCTACCATATATGTATTATCACATAGCAAAAAAAGTAATATTTAATTATAATATTAATTTTTTTTTCTATGTATGAATACTCTCCTTCCAACATAGCAATAAATATATGATAATATATAAGAAATTCATTTATACAAGCATGTATGAAATCTTATTCATTTCATAAATTGCACATTACACAACTAAATTCATCAAATTGAAGGAGCCGACTTTCTTACAAGAAAATATTTTATTGTATTAATATAAAAATTAATCATGGTCACATATTGATTTATAAAATAAGGACGAGTCATTGATTAAGTTGGTTTAATTTTGAAGATTATAAAAGTGATATGATTTTTGTAAATGTTTTTATTATAATTATTAAATGATATTCCGATACATTAACACCGTTTCCTTCGTAGTATTTGCCCTAATTAAATTAGTAAAAATTATTAAAGGATATTCTGATACATTAACACCGTTTCCTTGTAGCATTTTCCCTAATTAAATTATATTTTCTTAATTGCAATAATCCTCTTAATTCCATTACTTAATATCACAAAAATTCATTCTCACTCCCAATTAAATACGCATTCTTCAAATAGCAACAGCATAAAATCTCTCTCTCTCTCTCTCTCTCTCTCTCTTTCTCTCTCTTATTACTACCATAACGAAACGCCACTTTCCTTCCTTCCCTCCGTCTCTCTCTCCAGAACCTCAATTCTCTCTCTCTTCGAGGGCAATGGCGACTTCTCCTCTTCATCCGACAACGGCGCCGGCGGTAGTGACGGCGGCTCCGGCATCTCTGTACGTCGGAGACCTGGGCCATGACGTCAGCGACGGGCAGGTGTTCGATCACTTCTCTGAGTTCAAGACGCTGTCGTCTGTACGAGTCTGTCGCGACTCGTCTACAGGACGATCGCTCTGCTACGGTTACGTCAATTTCATCTCTCCCCAAGATGGTATACACATATATACCCCTCTTTCTGTATCTCTGTGTACATATATGTATGTGTATCGATAATCTTTGCGAGTACAATGCCGTTTCATCTGATCCGTTTTTAGTGATTTACGTCTCCTCTTGCGCTTTGATTGTCCTGATTGTTTTGGAAATAATTGATATATATAAAATTTTATACTACATAGATACATGCATACAAGTATTTTGTTTATTTCTGTATGATGGTTACAAAATACAATGACGTGTCTACGAATTGTGCGCGCTCTCTCTCCAGCATGCACATGCATATATATATATATATGGCCGGTTGCAATCCACTTAATCTGATTGAGTTTTTTCTTTCGTTTTATTGGAATTTAAGTATCATTCGTGGTTTGATCACCCAGATTGTGCAGGACTAATTGATGGAGTACACAGTATACACACACATAAACACACACAGTTATATACATACTTAATATTTTATTATATTTCTTTTATGGGTATTTGTGGTCTGTGTGAGCATATTTATATGTGTGCGTGCGTGCGTGGGTATGTATGGATAGTGAACATTTGTTTTGACATATGTGATCTTGGATGTATGATAATTAAATGATGGAATACATTCCAAGCTATATTCACATTTCTCAACCATTGGATCAACATAAATCCTATAGCATATATAATGCTTGTCAACTCATATATATATATATAATGTATGGCCACATCCAGTGGTGGAGCCAGAATCTCGGGTGTGTGGCCAAGCCCATGTGTTCTACATAGGGGAAAACAATTCCCCTATGATAGGCCGCATGGTGGGAATCTTTAAAAATTTTCGAATTTTAGATACAAATTTTGTTGAAATTCTACCTCCTAGCTCCGCCATTTGTCACATCTGGTTTGGTGACTGATTGCATATACTACCACTTAAATGTGTTTTAGCTTTTTTTTTTTTAATCCGTTTTCTTGATATTCAAGTCTAAATTTGCATTAGAAACTTCTTAATTGCTCAGGACTAACATGTCTTATCTACAATTTCGTATGTATAAATGTATGTATATTTGTAGGATAGTCGGAAAGATGTGTCCATCCATGTAAGCATGGCCTGATCTGGATGTCGGGCCAAGAATTTATGAATGAGTTTACATATAAAGATGTATGTTAAACTTATTGGTTGGACCAGGGCTGTATTTGCTACAAGCGATTGTGTTTTTGGATTGGTCATTTATAATTTGACTTTCAATTTGCGGCCCGAATGTCTAGATTGTTTGTAACTAATTGATATGATAAGTGGAAATTTTTTTGTCTGGTGTGTGTATATGGCCATATTTGATTGGGTTAAATCAAGGTTTTAAATAACAGTGGCGGCGGTTGTAACAGTAACATTGGCGGTGTAACAGTTTTTGGGTATAATGGTTATAGCGTAACGGTAGTGGAAATCAAAGCCGCAAACTTTTTTCATCTTTGCAAAATTTTTTTGTTCTTTTTTTTTGCCGTAATGGTCTGTAACAGCCGTAACGGACCGATGTGGACCAATACGATGCCGTAATGACTGATACGTCATGGTTTCGGCCGATACGGACGAGAATTTCATACTCACCGATATATCGGCCCGTAATGGCTTCGGAGACCCTCAAAATTATAACGTAACGTAATAGTCGATATTTAAAACCATTGGATTAATCCATATTGAGGGTTGAGGTTTTGAATAGCATTAGCAGTTGCTTCTTGCTGAAAGGAATTTAAGGTAATTAAGCATATGTAAATAGTATAGGTGGCGATGAGTTTGATGACTGATCTTTTTGTGTGATGGTTGTGGAGATTTTGTTAATTAGGAGTTTAACGTTTCGGGTGACTGACTAGCATGAAAGAGCATTGAACACCCCCAGAAATTTGTTTCCATGGCATAAATACCTTGATTGCGATAGTATGAACTGGCTTAATGTATATTTTCATGTTGAGCTTTAATTGTGCAATTTATCTACTTTTCTCGATTCATGCACTTGCTTTTTCCTTTGACTTGGAATTATGTGATGTATTCAGTGGAGAATGAGGAATCTTTGTTGACAACAAAATGATTATTTGTTTTTCTCATTTTCTTTACATCGTGTCTTTTATTTCTTATCTTTATTTGGCATGTTTCTGGATGCTCTTGAATTAACTGTTTTTGGTTTGAATTTGGAACTGCTTACATTGTCTAATTTTATTTGAACAGCAATGCATGCTATTGAGGTGAAGAATCATTCCTCACTTAACGGAAAAATGATCAGAGTAATGTGGTCACATCGAGATCCTGATGCAAGAAAGAGCGGACTGGGGAATGTGTTTGTTAAGGTAATACATGTGTTCCAATAGCATAAAGTATTTTATCTGATCTTGGTTTCACAGTAGTTTTCATTTATGAACTTTCCGGGTATCGATTTCTGATATGGTGGCTTGTTTTGCAGAATTTGAGTGACACAGTTGACAATGCGCAGCTTCATGAAATGTTCAAAGGCTTTGGAAATATTTTGTCTTCCAAAGTAGTCACGTCGGATGATGGGAAGAGCAGAGGATATGGCTTCGTTCAGTTTCAGACTGAAGAATCTGCTAATGTGGCCATAGAGAAGCTTAATGGGTCCAACATTAGTGGAAAACAGATGTATGCACTTCCCCTTTTGTGGTTCACCTATTTTTTCGATTGGATAATTGTTGTGACTTTTGCTTGCTGCATATAGATTTTTATGTAAAGAATTACAGCATGTTGGGTATGCACTCATTTGTTTTTGTGGTGCTCTAATACCTTTATCATGTTCTTGTCATGTCTCATAGTTACGTTGGCAAGTTTGTGAAGAAGAGTGATCGGATCTTACCCAGTCCCGATGCTAAATATACAAATCTCTACATGAAGAATCTGGATTTAGATATTACAGAAGAAGTTCTTAAGGAGAAGTTTGCGGAGTTCGGCAAAATTTCAAGTTTAGTTATCTCAAAAGATGACAATGGAGCCTCTAAAGGTTTTGGCTTTGTAAACTTTGATAACCCTGAAGATGCCAAGCATGCAGCTGAAGCAATGAATGGATCTCAAATTGGTACTTTTAACAATTTTATTTATTTTTTCATTTACATTTAACTTAAAAAGATTTCATTAGAGCTTGTTTTTTCTCATGTCATGTTTTGGATAGGTTCCAAGGTTTTGTATGTAGCTAGAGCGCAGAAGAAATCAGAACGTGAGCAGATCCTACGTTGTCAATTTGAGGAGAAAAGAAGGGAGCAAATGTTGAAATACCAGGTACCACTGCTGCTCTTTCTATAATTGGTTCAGAACCAATTTTGTTTTGTAATTTGATAATTTTTTTGTTAACTTTTATTTTGTAGGGTTCAAACCTATATGTCAAGAATATTAATGATGATGTTACTGAGGATGAGCTGCGAGAGCACTTCAGCCAGTGCGGAACAATTACATCTGTAAAACTAATGCGAACTGATAAAGGAATCAGCAAGGGCTTTGGTTTCGTCTGCTTCTCTACTCCTGAAGAGGCCACTAAAGCTGTGAATGCCTTGCATGGTGAGTTGGTTATCTCATTTGTAGTATTCTGTAATAGTTATATCTTAAACTTTCATTTTGTAATGTAATCATGCTCAATGTTGTTATGTTGTCTTATAAAAGTAATTCAGCAACACTACTTTTTTTTTTTTTTTTTATTGGTGACCTAGGTTGGAAGACTGTGCAACTTATGCATCATATCTTCTTGAGAATAGTATTATTTGCCTCATTGCTCATTAATGTTGTTTTATGTTAACCAATTATTAGCATTGTTCATAAAAGTTTCTTTCCACGGAACCACAGATCTGCTAGTTAATATAATTTCTCTGTTTAGGTTGAAATTTTATTTATTTATTTTGGTGGAGGTTAATTGATGAATAGTTGCACATGTTAATTAAAGGAGTTTCATAAGATAATATTATATCGTAGGCATTGACTAGACATTTGGAACCATTTCCATTGCAGTGGTCGAAGCCAGTAGTACTGTAGCAGTTGAACGGAGGAAACAGTGTCTCTTTAGGGGGAAAAAATTCGATGTCACCAGGCACCTAATCCAAATAAGTAACACAATGTTAAGCAGTTTTTTTTTTTGGCTCCGGATGGATAGATGTGTTTTCCTGGCACTGAATTCTTGTTTTTTAACAGCGTAGGAAACTTAGAAGGATGTAAATATAAAGAAAATGCCATGTCGTAAATTAGCAACACTCTGGTGGTGTTTCCACAACCATTAAAGAAGATAACTTATAGTTGCCAGCTTATAGTTGATTTCTTGTGACAAGCACTTTGAACCTGATAAGTTTATAGCATAGAGAAGAAGGCAATTTTGGATATTATTCCAATGGAGTGGTATACATAATTTTGGATAGTGGATTAGTAAATAGATATTGCCCTTTTGGATATGGAATATAAATTGCTGTTCAGACTTTGCAAGAAAACTTTGTTCTTAAAAGTGTAACATGCTGTAGGCTTTGTAATATGTTCTTTCTTGACGTAGTTGTGGTTCGTCAAAATTTTCACTCTGTAGATGCCATACTTGTGGATACTGCTTACTCAAATTAAGTACACCTGACTTTATCTTCTCCTTTTTTGATCCTGACCAGTGAATTGTATATATGGGTAAATTCTATATGGTATAGAACTTATACATCATAACATGTACTGTAATCAAAGGAGCACTTCTGATTATCATTTTCTTTTTTCCCAGGACATCTATTTCACAGAAAGCCATTATATGTAGCTATTGCACAAATGAAAGAAGATAGACAAGCGCAACTACAAATTTACTATGCACAGCGTATGGCAGGCGTAGTTGGACCCCCGACTGTTATTCCTGGGCCATATCCTCTTTACTACCCGGCTCCCCCTGGTGTTGTTCCACAACTAGCCCCACGGCCTGGGATGATGTATCAGCCTCTAGGTCTTAGGCCAGGGTGGAGGCCTGACAGTTTTGTGCCTCCAATCAGACCTGGTTTTCAGCCCACCCCAATCCATGTGGTTAGTGCCCTATTCTACAGTTTTAAAGTGGACTCGGAACACAAGGTCATATCTATGCCATGCTTGTCTAATCATGTGGGGACAAATAATCCATTTGGTGATGATTGCCATTAGCATCCTTGTTTTAATGGATTTCATCAAACTTCTAAGACCCCAATCATCACCACAATATCTGGCTAGTTATAAACTAAACACACGTCCCTCTGCAATTGGTCATGCACACCCCATCATTTCATGGCTCATAGGGTACTTAGTACCTATCTTGTTCTTCCAGAAATGGTGCTCGGCAAATAGAATTTTCGCATACAATGTTTAAAAGGTTTTTGTTTATGGGTACTGGGAAGCAAAAGACTCTCCATAATTGCTCACAATCATAATCTTTGGCTGGTTAAACAACTAAAACACGTCTCTCTGCTATTGGTTACAGACTCCACTTCAGTTCATGGATTGGGTAATTAGTACCTTTCTGGTTCTTCGAGGCACTGTTTCTTGGAAATTAGAATTTTCATCCACACTTCAATGATTTCTTGTTTATGGGTTTTGGGAAGCAAGACTTATGATATTTATGGTAAAACATTTTTAAAAACAAATTTTCAGGTTCATATTCTGTGAATCTGTGCTACTCTCTGGATTTAGGTTTTGACGTGTTGTGGCTTCAGATAAGGAATGCTAGAGGATTTTGTCGATGCAAAATATATATATTTCTAAAATTTGAGGTTTTTGGTTTCAGGCAACTAATAATTCAAGGCAACACAGGCAACACAGGGGAAGAATGAATGGTCAAATGTTTCCACAGGGTGCGATCAGTAATGGTTCTTATTTTCCCAATGGACAACAACTTTCCCATACAATGACCTTAACAAACGGTTTAAGCGATCAACAGGTCTGGTATATCTTATTTGTTCAAATTATTGTATCCTATTTATTCCATCTGACCTCTTGCCATATCGGTCGTAGGTTATAGATTTTTCTAGTTTTTTTGCTGTCTCTTAAACTTTTAAGGCTAATTGAATCCATGGATTAACTCGTACCCACTCCTTTTCTTTCTATAATCAAGTTATACCACATATAAAGTGGAGCTATCTTTCGAGCTCTCCTAGGACTATCACTTTGAATTTCCAACTAGTATACGTACTTGCAACAAAGTACTAAGAGATTACAATTTTCTTTTCACTACATCCGAAGCCCTTTGATCCAGATCATCGATATTTCAGTGTTAATCACTACACACAATATTCACCATAAAAGTATAGACTATGGGTTCAGTGCTATTTTCCCACATGGAGGTTTCGGCCTAAATCTTCTAAAATGTTATTAACTTGGAGCATGTGAGCTTATGTACTGTAGATGGCTACTTTCTTATTCTATAGAAGTACTTTAAATTGTAACATTTTTGAGTTATTCTTGCAGCGGAACGGGCAGGCGAGATATGTGCCAAAGGGGCGTGCACATGATGTGGAGAAAGGATCATCTGGAGTTTCTTCTGATGCTGTTTCTGAGGCTGGCGTTGAGGGGTCTGAGTTGTTGAGCAGTAGGCTTGCTGCTGCTACTCCAGAGCAGCAGAAACAGATACTTGGGGAGCGTTTATATCCTCTTGTTAATAAACACAAGGTAATTAATATCTTAGTTTAACGGTGTCCAATTTTATGTTAATACTAACCATTGAAGGATCAACCAAAGCATTATTTTTGTTAGTGGCACAGAAAGGTAAAAGTTGAACAGATCTAGAAAATTTGGGAAGTGAACATATTATAAAACTCTTTATTGGTCTCTTTGGGATATGTAATTCAATTATACTTTTATGAAGCTTTAAACAAACGCAACCAGAAGGCGCTAAGTGTTTATTTGGAATATAGTTCATTTTCAATGTCGTCTGCATTTGTTTGTAAATACTGTAGTACAATCTGAAATAAAACTGAAACACTACGGAAATAGGCAATACTAAACATATTTTGACATTTTTTGTGAGTGTGAATAATAATCCAGTTTCACCTCTCTAAATTCTTAAAGAAACACAGCCAAATGATACAAGTGCAGATTCGATGGTGCATAAATTATTTATTGTTTAGCTTTTGCCCTCTATGCTAAGCAGTAGGCACACCAATATATTGCAGAATTTTACTCTGATGGGATCAATAAGCCATTTTAACCTCCATAAACCTTCAAACACAGCCAAACCATTCTATGTACTTACTCAGCGGTATATATCTTCTTCTCCATTTTATTCCACTTATTTTTTTGTTTGCAATGTACCCACACAAAGTAGTAACGCAAATGGGATTTAGAACCCTTCTTTTCTTTTTGTTTTTTTGCAAATATAAAATCTTATTTATGATTTCCTGTTTATTTTGTAGCCGGATCTTGTTGCTAAGATAACAGGGATGCTTTTGGAAATGGACAATGCGGAATTGCTTCTGTTGTTGGAGTCTCCAGAGTCATTGGCTGCCAAAGTGAATGAAGCAGTGCAGGTACTTAAGCTCTCAAAAGCTAATGTCTCAGGCCAAGAGTCACTCCATCCAAGCTTTTTATCTGCTGAGGTGGCAGTTAATTAAAATGATTATCGTCTTGATATAAGTTCAACCAGAGTGAAACTCGGTTTTGGCCTCGATTTTTTATATATAATTTGGTGAACCATTTGAAGTTGCAGCTCATAGAGAGATTTCTTTTTGTCTTACTAATTATCGCCATAGATATTTGCAGTGTTATAATTTAGACTTCTTGCTATAGAGACTTTACTGGATAGCTTTGAGTAGATGGTTAATGAACTCCAATTATATTAGGACTATGAGTTGTTATTCCTGAAAGTTGAATAATTTCATCAAGTGAGTTAAACTTGATTTTTAATTATTCAAGACGATTGGACAGTTAATTTGAAGTACCTGTGATAAGTGCCTTGACTTAGCGAGTCATTTCCTTGGTTATTAACTTATTTTCTCATTGTTGTCGTGTTTACATAGGTCTTGTATTTGTTTGTGTTTGGTTTATGAATCAGGTTAATTAATTTCATATGTTTACATGACAACTTGCAATTATGCATGTCTGTAAATCTTTGTTCCGCTGGTTCAAACCAAATGCACTCTTCAATAAAAGTTCATCACTTTTCTAGAAAAATTTAGATTGGAATGGCTTGAGAGTTGAAAAGTATAGGACTTTGTAGAAATAATTTAGCAATATGGAACTTTTTCCGAAACACTAGATTGAGAATGAATTGAGATTGCCTCAATTAGAGTAAACTTTTGATTGTTATCATTCATATAAGGAGACTAGTAAGCTTGGTAACCAAGTTACTGGTACCTACTTCATATTCAAGATAATCTTCTGAAGTTTTTTTACAATCTAAATGTATTCTAACACGCAGTAAAGGTACCTCGAGCAAGGCATTTGGTATTTAATAAAATTTTAATACGTTTGATATGAGCTAAAGGATACAATTTCTTTTATAATCTCAAACAATGGTGTGATAGTTGTTCATTGCAAACAAATTATAATTGGAATTTCAAGTGTTAGTAACTTTTTAACTATTATCTGCTAAAATACTAATTTTTCCTTCGAAAAGGAAGTTAAGGGCAAGTCGGTGATGAGGGGGAGTGTTGAGAGTCATCACCGACTTTCCAGAAAATACCAAAATCTTCCGGAATATTCTATAACTCTCTCGAACTTTCCAAACCTTACCGGAATTCTCTAGAATCTTTCGAATCTCTCCTGAATTCTCGGGAGTTATTTAGAACCTTCTAAATATTTCTACATCTTTCTTGAACTCACTAGAGTTCTCCGGAAGTTTCCGGATCCCTCCATCCCCCTCTTCTTCTCTCCATCATTCCCTAGAATATTCTAGCATAAATATCTTCTTGAAGCTTTCTTTTGTTGCCTCCAATGAAGCTTCTAGAATGTGTGACATCAAGTATAAAAGGAGACCTTAGGTCATCCTTGTGTAAATAAGAAAAGACACAAGTCTTAGTGTAAAATAAGTGAGGTATCCAAGTGTATGAGTGTTCAATTAAACCTTTGTGTGAAAGTATTGTATTTCTATCAAAGTGTGTCAACTTGTGAGTGGTTGTGAGAGTATTTTGAGTGTAATTGTAAACTTACAAGTGTTTGAAATTAATAAATTCTCTATTTTTATTTTCATATCCCAAGAGTAACATATGCTAAAGTTGTCATCAATGGGGAAATGAACACAAAGCTGCTCATGGGTTATTATAGGCAAACGATGTGATTTCAGTGAGTTTAATATTCAAAATTTTTTTATTTAACGAAGTTAAATATTTTATATGTTGTGACTTTAATTTTTTTTCCACTCTTTAACTCTTTATATGAATCCATTTGTGTGCCTTGTACGAGGTTGTCAATCTAGTCTTACATAAAATGAGCCATTTTATAGAATGGCCAAGAGGTGGTGTAGTTTTTCTAACGTCACGAGGCTTTGGGTTTTGCATCTCACAATTTTTTAATCTATTTGCTTTACGATCAAAAGCAATAGGTGTTACAACTGAGCATGGTTATAAACAAGTATGCAATTGGTTTCAATGGAGGCCACGCGTGCTACCTTTCTTTGATTACATCCTATGAGTGTAACATTGATTGAGATCAAGGCAATTTTCAGTCACTCTGTTTAAATTTTTTCCACAAGCTAATGACTACCACGACCATGGTGATACTTCTCACCTCTGTCCGAAAATGCCACTGTAAAATTGCTGCGAATGTTGAGCCTCCTACTACTGCTACAAAGGAGAAAAATCTCAGCCAAAGTTGTCACATCATCATCACCGGATAAATTCTTTCATTGCTTATATGGTGTTTATATAATATTTTTATACTCCATTCATCCACAAATAATTGATACATTTGACAATGCGCACAGTTTAATACAATAATAAAAAAGTAACATTTAAAATTTTTCAATAAAGTAAACATAACCAAAGACACCCCTATCAATCTTTATTTGATTTTTGTTATTTGCAAATATAAGAGAGCAATAGTGGTAAATCAATTGATTTTTTAATAATTAAATAAATTAAAAATAAAAATATGCAATTATTTTTGTACAAACAAAAAAGAAAGAAGACCTATTATTTATGGATTTGTGGATGAAGGGAGTATAGTTTATGCTTTAGTAATATTTTATATTTAATTAGTTGGTTATCTTTAATTCTGTCCACTTCTTTCAATCTCAAGGTGTTCGTTCCAATTTCTATGATAATAATATAGTATGTTTCAATTCCGTGTTATATTGTTGAAGATCTAAGTTCACTTTTTCCTCATCCTCACATCTCTTCTTCAAACTAATTTGGACGTATGATGAATAAAACTTCAATTATACACTTGTTTATATACTTGTTCGGAATTTAATGTATTGGTATATATAGTTTTTATTTGTTGCTTCTTTCTACTAGACCAACTCTAAATTTATAATTATATCAAGAGGTTGAGAATTACATTCAAAATATTTTGTGTGTAATTGTTTAGTTAAATTAGGTTTAAGAAATAATTTCTTTTATTCGAGAATGAAACTGTACAGTAGTTTATGACCTTTGTCGTTCTTCATTTTGCCAATGTTTCTATAGGGCCAACCCCTTAGAAAATGAATAGATTACTCTCATTTGAGCTATTCTCTTGGTAACCAATCGGTGAATGTGAAAATGAATAAGAGCAGGAAACATGTGTTTTCTATACTATATAGGTAAAAGTAGAGCTTTATGTTCCAAATTATTATTTCTATTACACCTTAAAATGAATTTTTATTACAATTTACATAGTTCTTGAAATTTCAATCATGGAGCTAACTATTACATCAATTGCATTCATTTATATATATATATATATATATATATATATATATATCACATGTATTGTCTCTTTTTTCATCAACACTTTTTATGTATTCCTGATGTTTGAAGCTTTCTCATGAGCAGCAGATAGAACAGGCGAAACCTTCAGCATTTTCATTTCGTATTTTGTAACGAAAACTTTATATTTCCAATTTCACCATTTGTAAATACTATCAATAATTAGTAAAAATTATATAAAATAAGCGTGATGGAACATTCCACCATGAGAAACCTTTGCATTTGTCAACATTGTCGTATAATGTAAAAATTATATTGGTAGCGCTGACAAAGGAAATGTCATGCCCCATGGTCCCATACGATCTGGAATGCGATCTAAATGTAATATTACACCACATTGACACAAATGAACTACACCTTTTACCATAACATTGTAGAAGAGTATACGTTTTACCACAAATTTCGTCCAATTTAAACACTTATATACATAAGGTTGTCTCAGCTAAAATTAACATTTAGCACTAAAGACATGGTCATATAATTAGTTTAGCTACTACTAAACACAATAGGTACATACGTGAGGGCCAAAAAGGGCCACATACTTTTCGAGATAACACCGACACATCATCCTACCTCCCAGACTTGCCTCCCACAGGACCTATATGATGATGGATAGTGAGCCATCATTAGTCTTGATATTTGTTGATTTCCAAACATGGGAAAAAAGCAAATGGCTAGGGAATTTTCTAAGTAAAAATAGCACGC
>MKEJ01015026.1:13425-25728 GCA_001753735.1 Embelia ribes
ATCATAAATTTAAGAAACTCGTTAGTTTGATTTATGTCATATTCGGGTTCGTCATTGCATTGTTTCACGTTAGCATGCCATGTTATGTTATATCACGTTAGTACGCCATGTCACAACACACTACATCACATTGTATCGTGACAGTACGCCATGCCACACTTGTTTGTCATGACTCCACAACACCAACAAGACATTCTAGGTCCTCGAATAATACATTAGGGAAACATTCGCGACTCGAGACTGCAAGTTCCTTGAGACTTTGTGCACAAAGATTTTGGTGGGTGCCCTTCCATACCCAAAGTCTCTATGAGACCCTACCAAAATATTAGTACCCACAGGGGTCTGCGTGGATCCTAGTAATTTGCTCAGTAATCTATGAGGGTTTATGAATATTCTTTAAATGGCTCTAAGTTTTATTCTTCACATGCGTTGTGGTCCGAATCGGCCCAAAGTTTTATTTTCTCCCCTCTATGGATTACCTTCGACCATGGAATGTTTCCTGACGAGTATTCATATACGTACACATTTCACACACATTCTTGCACCACCACGCAAGTCACTTCGTCCATACATGCTTGCCATCTGAGTTTGCACCTCCTTTGAGCACTAATTACGCACGAGAAGTTAGTTTTTCTTCTTTGATTGCTCGTGTATCACATTAGTACGTAATCTACCCATGTTTGATTTATTATATAAAGTTATATAGTTTAATACTTCTTTCGCACTCTTACTCATATAGGCTAACACTTTGCTTAGGACTTCTCACCCACTATTGTGATTCCTAGGCATAGTTCTCTGCACCAATCACTCATCGTGATCTTCATCAAGGTTCTTCGATCGCCTTATACTCATACTTGTTCAGATAATTCACCCTCAGTTGTACTTCTCCCATCAGGTGTTAAGGTTTCCTTCTTGTCCACACTATTTGTCAAGGTCGTGCGGGGTTACTACTCAAGGGTCAAGGTTTTTTTCGGCACCTTGATTCATATTGTCATCTCGTCTTTCATCACAAGGTGTTCTTATTCTTCTCATCTTCAAGCTCCGCTTGCAGAGATTATCAATAGCAATTGTTTCTTCTTTCAGTTTATTATTTGTCTGGTTGGTCTTTGTCGTCAGTTACAGGCGGTACTACATACTTCAGTTTCTCATGTCTGTCCACCAAGCCTCAGTCTTCGTTGTTGTCTTTTACTTTTCGCTTTCACCACTTCCAAATTCACATCTAAATATCACGTTTCTTTGTTTCGGTCTCCATATATAATTTATTTGTCGTCATTTTCTTATTGGTTTATCATTCGTCCATTCTTATTCAACTTATACATTGTCATTAGTTCATCGACAATTAATGTATCTTGAAGTTCCTCCCAGTCCAAGTCCTCGTATTTCTTCTAAGTCTATGATTTGATCTATCATGAAAACTTATAGTTATTAGCTTTTTTGGAAGATACTATTTAGCGCACGTCATTTTCATCACTATCCTAGTTTAATATTCTCTTTTTCATCATTATATAACTCCATTTATTATGCTCGCCTTTCTTTTTATTCTTAGACTCCTCAATTATCGTCCATGGTTGTATTAACTTAATACTTATCATTGTCTTCCATTTTTTTTTGTTATCACATGTTAAGCATTTTAATTTCTTCAATGAGTATTCACTTTTCGGGGAGTCGTGTCCCGATGGTTCTCGTCTTCCACATTTTTCTTAGCTTGTTGGTTTAAATTTCCACATTAAGTATAGTTAATCATTAAATATCACGAAATTAGTATATTATGAGCTGCATGTTAAATCTTAGTGTCAGTTAGGAAGATCATATTCCCTTAATGGAGTTCACGTACAATAACAACTATCATTTAAGTATTAGAATGGCACCTTATGAAGCACTTTATGGACGACCATACAGATCACCAATATGCTAGATGGAAGTAGGAGACGATTTTAATAGGCCCATATTTCGTAAAGGAGACCATAAAGATAGTAAAGAAAATAAAGCTAAGATTGGAGACTACCCAAAGTTAGCAACAGAGTTACGCAGATAAATGAACCCTTGGAATTTGCAGAAAAAGATCACGTGTTTCTCAAAATGTCGCCTCTAATGGGTGTTAGACGATTTGGAGTATATGGAAAGCTATCACTATGATATATTGAACCATTTCAAATATGTGAATGTGTAGGATCCGTGATCCGTGGCTTATCAATTGGCCTTGCCACTTCAACTAGCGAACATACGCCCGGTGTTTCATGTTTTTATATTGCGGAAATACATCCCTGATCCTGCATATATCATCAATTTTTCAAACTTGACGGTTGAACCAGATGTGTCAATTGAAGTACAACAAGTGCAGATTATAGGAAAAGAAGAATGATTATTATGAGGAAGGGTTTTCCATTAATAATATATGATGGAAATGGGTGATATTCAAGAAATAACATGGGAATGCGAAGCTAAGATAAAGATGAAGTATCCTGAAATTTTCAATGACCAAGGTTCTCTCTCATATTGACGCTAAATTTCAAGGACAAATTTTTTTTTAACTGGTGGAGAATTTCAACACCCTAAAAATTCCGGAACTTAGCTTAAACAATCAACATATATGTGCAAAACAGTCGACAGAGCAAACAATCGACTGATATATGTAAATAGTCGACTGGCGGTTACCATTTTTAAAAATGGGACAAGTGTCCCATTTGGGACATGTGTCAGGATTAGAACTAGCACACTTAGGTGATACACAACCATATATGTTTAGAAGATATACAAACATACAACATTCATACATGTACTCATTTGGGACATGTGTCAGGATTAGAACTAGCACACTTAGGTGATACACAACCATATATGTTTAGAAGATATACAAACATACAACATTCATACATGTACTCATGATTTTAGAAAGATAGAGAGATAGATTAGAGAAAAGGGGTGGAAATATCATGAAAATATGGTGAATTCAAGCTTATACATGTGACTCCTTAGTAATATTCAAGGCTACTTCGCAATTCTAAGGTAAGACTCTACTGACCTCTTGAATCATGGATGAAAGGTAGAGATTACGCAAGTGTTAAACCGTAAATGAGTATGAAATCAGTGAATTAGTAACATTTTTATAAGAATTAAACCAAGCTTTGGGAACATATAGTGCAACCTTTGAGAAGTGAACTTGTTTATAGCCATACTAAGTTTTTTGAAAGGGAAGTTTTGAGTTTTGAAATTTGAATTGGTTGGAAAACAATCTGATTATTGTCAGAACAGAGCAATCAGTCCCATATCAATTGATTGATTGCCACAACAAAACCTAAATTGAGCTACTTGTATTGTATGGCAGCCGGCGATGGTGTATCAAGACTTGAAATTAATAAGTTGGACAAGGCTCTGCTGGATCAACAATATAAGCGAGAAAGAAAACAGTTAAAGGTATATATATAATTGTGATAGAAGTAACAGGTACGGGCTAGTTACGGGCAATAGGCCACACAATAATTAATTTTTGCTACTTGTGTGCTATTTCTTGCTGACATGCATGTTGCATGTTGTATTGATGTGTGCATTTTCTTGAAAATTATGTGGCGTATGTGCGATTGGAATGCGTGCAAAATTATATAATGATGTCATAAAGTAAGTAGCGTGATTATGTAACTTGTTTATATGGAAATCAATAATATTTGTTGTGAAATATGAACTGGAAATTGGCGATTATGCGATTTGGAATTTTTGCAAAAAATAATAAAATAAAGGCCGTGTGGGCCATTTTTACGAAATTTAAAACGTGGCGCATTCGGCACATATTTTGCTTAAGTCATACATGTGGCTTCGGGCATGGAGTAGCATCCCTTGAAAAATCTTTATGCATAAAGTCTTAAGGAAATACGGTCTTGAGTTTGGCGTGCATGTTTCCCCAACATAATATTACACTTAGGATTTAATGTCGTGTGTGTGTAAGGTGTGGACATAATGAATTATGTGGCGACTTATGTGTCATTACTTGTATATTTTAATTAATATAGGGATTATTACTCGTCAACTAATCCTGTTTTCCTGTTATTTATAAATTGGCAGATACGGAAAAAGAGATAGAAGATGCATCAAGGAACAGGGTGGAGTAATAGGCGGAACAACTCCATTTCGAGGCATAAATTGCATTAGCTAATTATTAGTAGTGCTTGTAAATTTTGTAAGCTGACGAGTCTCCTTAGAACTCTATATTTGGAAAACTCCAAGCCTTGTATTTTGTAAAAGAACAACACTTATATTGTGACTATTTGTAATATAAAATTTTATCGTATGCATCCTGACATGGACTACATAATTGCACTAAATTGTCAATAAATTATATATTTGTTGGGAAAATAATATTTTCTTAAAAATCTCACGTATCTGGGATCTTCAGATTCCGGAGGTGTGACAAGGTCATACTCAAAATGCCAATCCGAGATCAAAATGGAATAACGACAACAAATTAAACAAGGTATAACACAAACACCCAGAGGTGTATCAACGTATGTGACCACATCGGAACATTTTGGTTCCAAACAAAATGATTTCATAAAACTAGTAGCAACAAAAAAACTAGATACACCTTTATAAAATAGCACACATACACAAGAATATTAAAATAAAAGAGTACCTCGAATGATAGATGGTCCAGTCTGATTCACGGCACCATTAGTGGACGCATATAAATGTGTCTAAATAGTTGGTGCTGCTGTAGAACCTATCCCCCTATTGTCACTTTCCCAATTTCCTCCTTGTCCAATCTCAGCCTCAGACTAAAACGATGTAATTGCCTGTGTGGATGGTCTGGCTGTGCGGGTGGTATAGCTGCCTTTATTGGACTCTATGTACCCTAAGCTCGACAATTTCCCTTCATGTGAACCATCTTCCTGCATTTCCTATATTGAATCTAAGGACAAAATCAAATCATATGCCCCTTATCGCCACACTAGCGGCACTCTAACCTCCAGTTTGACCCTTCATTCCCTACTGAAGTGGACTACCTCTGATAAAATTTTCCATGCGAGTTCTACAATTTGAAGTCCCTGCCTATCTTCATGTTCTCATTACCCCTACTCGGTTCACTCTAATGGGATTGATTATGTCCATCCCTACCAACATGTGCTATAGTTCCATGTCGTTGTCCTTTATTGTACCCTCTTTACGATTGTCCCTATGACTGCCTCTGACCTCCCGATCCCCTCTTCTCATTAATTTTCTTTGTTTCCAAATCCAACCACTTCTGACACTTCACATTCTCAATCACTTCCTCCAACTTCTTACCACCAGCTGATACTATATTTCCTCGAATCCCGGTGTGCAACTCATTCTGAAACCTCCAAATTTTCTCCACTTCATTGGCTACATACTCATGTGCATACTCTGCTACTATATTAGTTCTTTGCTTCAGCTTAACAATCTTATCTTTCATTTCCTGCCATTTAGTTTGCGAGAAGTACTTGGACAAAACATAGTCTTAAAATAATCCCACGAGAGATTTCCTACTCCATAAGTTTCCGATGCCCTATCCACCATTTTACTGTCTCATCCACAAACAAGTTCAGAGTTACTCTCACCATCATTAGTGGGTCGGTAGCACCCAGGGTGAAAAAGTGACACTCCATCCCCGAGAGCCACCTATCAACCTCCATCAAATCATCCCTACCCTCAAAGATCGCATCATTAAACCGACTCAACTCCTTCTGAATCCTCAATATGTGTGTCTCCGTATCCTTAATATCACTAGCACATCTTCCCATTTCTACAACCACAATATGGACTGTCTCTCGCTTCTGTCCCCTCATTAGCACTATTAACTGAGCCAAATCCACATTGGCTACAACGGGTGGAACAACATCATAGACACCGCAAATGCTACCTCTTCTCCCCCTCTTCCTCATCCGGCTTAGACTCTGCAAAAAAGTTGTTACTAATTTCCTTGCTAGGTACCTTATCAACACTAGGCTCGTAAAAGTTGTCATTAGATGAAAACTCATATTCAACTGGTAGTAGGTATAAAACTGCAGTTGCCTCCCTCATGGCACGAATTTGGGCTCGTGTTCTATGAACTCTCCTCTTAACAGGTGGTGCAAGGTTAATACCCCTACATCCACCTCAACCACTATAGTTGTTACTAGCAATACGACTTTCACTTCTTCTACTTCCTAACATATCTAAGATAAAAAAGATAACCAAAGTCAATTACATGTTCATATTATGCATATGTAAAATACATACACAAAATCAAAACACACAACAATATGTTGTTTAACTTTGTTCACAAGTAGAGCTCTGTGTTGGACCGGCAAGGCATCCCTCGCATATCCGGCACAGACCTAAACATCAACCTCTGCTTCCAAACTATCGCCGGTTTATACATGAAAAAATATTTTTTGGAAGAGAATGCAACTCATGGATTGAAGCAACCAAAACACACAAAGCACATAAAAACATCCAAATTCCTAGATACCTACCCAACTTCTAGATGCAGCTCACTCGAAGATAACCTATACATATACCTTGAGCTCTGATATCAAACTGTCATACCAATAAATTCAATATCTCTATAGTACGTGATTTACACCACAATACATATAAATAAAATAGACAATCATCATGAATGCTAAAACATAATCTCAAATAAGAGTAACTTGTATAACTCAAAATACCATCTCGGTCTTAAAATGGTTTTGCCCATTTATTTGTAACACTCAAACCATCTTTTTTTTAAAAATATTTTTTGGCTCAACAGCAAAAAATATATAAAACATCAATTGTTTGAAGTGAGCTCCATCCATACCTCTAATCTTGTTACTGAGGACCACATGTACCTGTTTCTGTTTGGGGTTTTACAAAAGGGAAAAATGAAGAGACAAAAGTATCCCAAATAGGTATTTAGGAATGCTTAATTGTGAACTAACGACCACAAGAAATTACGCAACATGAATTAGCATATGTCACAATTTGCAACATAAATAAAACATCCAAATGAATACACATACATATAATAGAATGCATATCATCTCCATATAACTCCGTTTTACAACATTTAGGGTTCACTCTAAGTTTCATATTAAACTCACACTACGAAGCATACCATCTCCTTATAACTTTACGTGCAAAGATTTTTATGGATAGTCTTCCTTACCCTAAGTTCCACTTGAAACCTATAAATACCACGATAACAGAGGGTCAATACTCATTACCCTTTAAATATGATAACATTGTAGGGACAATCCTCATTACCTTATTTTAGCAATATGTGAATAAGAGGGCTAATCCTCGTCACCCTCTTAAATGTAAACCACAATTATATCATCTCAACACAAATTCACATCAGTTTTAGTTCATTTGATTATACATTTTATTATAGGTTAGCAATTTCAATTTAGCATCTATCAATTCTCAATTTACCAATTAAACATCTTTCATATGCTATATTCAAACTCATGTTCATGCCACACTATCAAACTCTACCATATAACTAGGGCACATAAACATATAATATCAAATCATGCACAAAAACAAATAAGAACTTGTAGTTCTAATCACAATACTGTAAAGTCTAACAGCACCTGTAATCGTGTGTGCTAATTCTTAAAAAGATTCGAAAAGAAACCCTAGGAATTACCTCTATGGGAAATACCGTTTAATTCACGAGACCTACGATAAATTGACAAGAATCCATCATCAATCATCTACACAATTCTCAATTGAATAATAAAATTCTAATTGATGGATTTCGGTTCTACAAGATTGTGAACTACTTATGAAACTTACTTTATAACGAAAGGAATGAAAAGAAGACTCCATATTCATTCATAGATTATCAAACAGAATAATTTACCTCGTTAGATTTGATGACTTAAACCTTAGAAGTCACCCTCTTTTTATATATATATGTGTTTGGAGGCTAAATAATACGTCTCTCAATACCTGGGGTTTGGTAATATAACATAATACGGGTTTTAAAAATGCCTTGCGAAACAATTTTTCGCTAACCATCGATAGTCAGGCCCCTTAGGTGTCGACAGTTAGCTCCCAGCATCCCAAAAAATTATTCAAATCGCTTCTGACTCCTGATTGTTGATAGTCAGGAGGCCTGACTGTCGACAATCAGCCTCCAACCTCAGCTACTTGCTTTCTAACACTATTTTGACCCTTTTTTCTATTTAGAATTAGTTTTTCATCAAAACACAAAAGTTATATACAATTCAATTTCCTTTTCAACCATGTATTATAGGCTTTCAATGGATTTTTATTTTAAAAGTTATTGTCAAAATACCAAACAATTGTACAAAAGTTATCATTTTTCAAAAGTCATTCTAAGGCTTAAACTCACCAAATGTCTCATCAACGCTTATTACATTATTAAACACGTTATTTCAAGTTTAGAAATCTTAAAATAAAGAATGGGGCCTTACGGCTATAGTGGGGAAATCATTCACAAATCACCAATAATAATATGCTAGCCTCAGAAAATACTAAATCTTAAAAAAGTTCTTAGGCCACTCACACATACCCCAAGAATATCACCATGCCCCGAGAATATAACCTCTTGAAGCCAAAACTTACGTTTCGATAATTTTGTATCATGTAGCGTCAACAACATAATACAAATAGACTCTTTATGCTCCCCCTTTGATGCTGAGTAAATAAAAATATCATCAATGAAGACCATGACAAATCTATCTAGGTACTCTTTGAACATTCTATTCATGAATTCCATAAAAATTGCCGGTGCATTTGTCAATCTGAAAGGCAGCTAATGGTACTCTGAACGAAATTCAATCTTTGAGAAATATCTTGATCCCTTCAATTGGTTGAACAAATCAACAATACTTAACAATGGATACTTATTCATAATCATTACTCGATTTAGGTTCATATAGTCAATACACATGCTCATCAACCTATCCTTCTTTTGCATAAATGGAGTCGGTATACTTTATGGTAACGTGCTCAATCGGATGAATCCCTTGCTTAAGAGATCCTTGAGCCTTCATTGCCTTCAACTTGGCAGGTACCAAAATGGTATGGTGTCATATAGATAGGGCTCGTACCAGGTAAAAGATCTAAAGTGAACTCCACCTCATGACATAGTGGAAGTTCACTAAGATCCTCTGTAAATAAATCCACAAAATCACAAACTATTTAACTCCAATGGAATCTCCTCGGTCTCAGAAATAGAAAGATTTGCAAAAAAACAACTCAGTATATCTCTAACTAGCCTCGCTATAGCATATGGAATATCCCATTCACCTACATATCAAACAGATACTCATTCTTTTAGAAATAGTATAACTCGACGATGGTCATACTCGATAACGACACAATTGGATGACAATCAATCAACACCTAGAAGGACATCAAAACTCAACATATCCAGAATGAGGAAATTACCCTCAAAATACCGATTGAAAATCATAAAAGAACACTGACGGCAGATAAAACGTGGAACAACACCGACACCCAATGTGTATCTACAGACATACAAGAATGGGAATAGTCCGGTTTCGAACCCAAATATCTTGTATGACTAGCAGCAATAAAAGAATGAGATGCACCAATGTTATACAACACATGTGTGCATGATGACCAAAATAATAAAGTAACTCGAATAACGGAGGCATTTGCTAAAATGCTCCAAAATTTCAGAAGTTTTGGAGCTTCTTTATCTTGAATTGCGCCAAATTTTTAGAACTTCTCTATAGAATCGCTCTATTTCAGATATCTTATTTATTAGATAGTTGTGTTGTGTCACTGTAACGAGAGGCAAGGAGGAGAAATAATTTTGGTAGGTTCCCCTCTCTACACTATTCTCTTACCATAATTCTATAAAAGATTAATGGAAAAGATATATTGATGACTTTTATTTCTTCTTCCAGAAGATATTATTCTTAGAGAAATATTATTCCCTTATATATTCCTTTGTAAAAATGTTTTAAAAGCTTCCATATAATTATTAATTATCATATTTTTATTTAAATAATGAGAATAACTAAAATTGGATTGGACTTCAAGACACATGATGCACTTGTATTTGTGAAAACTTAACGTGTTTGCAAAAACAATTGAATCAAATTTAAATTTGAATCAAAAGTTGAATCAACAATGAAAACGCGTCAGGGCGGGTTCCAACTATTTTGTAAGAGAACCTCTTCTTTTCTTTTCTCCATGGCAAATGTTCCTCATAAAAAATACTAAATAGGTTGATATCACTTACCTTAAATAAATTCTATAAAACTAATGTTTCTCCACTAATATTTTAACCTTGTTATATGTATTTTATTTGGTCCGTTTTTAGTGAAATTTAATTTGATCGGAGCCAGAATATAAGGATGATTTTTGTATATATTTATTTTATAAATTAATAGTTATATTTTCTGGAAAAAAAAAAGTGCTTATGAGTACCCGAAGGACTTTTGTGAAAACATTAATTTAATAATTATTTTATGTCCAATAGATAATCCATTTCTTTAATAGTAATTGAAGGATTATCTCAATATCCAGTTTCCATCACGGAGGACCCATAATTTTTCTAATATTTTGGAATATTTTTATATTTTGTAATTTTCCAATCTACGAATTATTTGAATTTGAAGTCACATCAAATATGTCACCGAATTCCATCCAAAATAACGTACAAAAAACATCACATGCTCTGATCATAACAAAAAAATGAAATGGAACAAAATCAACCAAATTACTATACTTAGTCGCCCTATTTATTACTATAGAACCCACAACGTCCCCTAGCATCATTCACGTGATTTTAATTTATTACAATAGTTAGCCGCCCAATTAGTATAATTAAATAATTAAATACAAGAGTAAGATAACGACAACTCAAAGAAGACAAATCCACGCCAAAATCAATAGAACCTACATCATAAGTCAATTAAAAGTATGATTTCACATAACAAAAGCCCCAGAAGCGACTTCAAATCTGGAGTTTTTGGTGCAATGAGGCCTCTATTTGGCACCTAGTCCTTGTTTCATTATAACTTTTGAATATAATTTTTTTTCAAATTTCAGTTCAAATTTTATGTCATCGTGTTATTTAGGATTTAGTATGTTGAAAAAGTAAATCATTGACTTTTGCTCTGCATAGGCTATGGAAAAAGGGATTTCCCATCGAAAGGTAGAAGTTTGCATTTTCACTATACTACTATTACGAAGTCTTCTTAAATATACAAAGCAGCTTATAAAAAAATTTCAAGTCATTTTTTCCCTTTAAAATCTTAGACGTTGCGTGCCATTTTTTCTGTTGTTCATCTCATAGTTGTTGGATTAAAAAATAGAGGTGGGTACGAAACGAAAAAGGGGAATGAAAAGTGGACCTAAAAAAATTTAGGAGAAACAAAAAGTGTCCATATTATAAATAATTAAATGAATAATAATGATTTTATTTGAAAATCAGTAAATTATAGTAAAAAATTGCATTAATTACAAAAATGATTATACATTTAAAATGAAATACTTTTAGTAATACCGATATAGTATTATTATTATTATTATAGAAAATGCGACTAATTTTGATTTGTTTCTTTACTTTTGACAATTTTCCCAGAAGTGCTATAACTGAATTTCTAAGTAACTATTCATAAAAAAAAGGTGGGGGGAAGAAAATATAATTAACGAATTGTATTTTTTTTATAGTGATTTATGTATGATAGTTTAGATAATTTTTGAACATGCCATACGCGAGAAATCCAAAGAATAGGATCAAGATTTTCAAAGTGGATAGGGGCTAGGGAAGGTGAATTGCAAGATGCGTGTCTCCTTGCATTTGGTTTGTATTGGAAATAATTTTCGAAATGGAAAATAAGACCCATACCTTGTGTTTGGTTGTTTTTGGAATCAGGTTACAAGTTTTTGATACTAATTTTTGTGGGGAATTGGAGCGACAGAATGTGGGTCAGCTAATAAAGCAGTATATACTTTAGGTCCTTTAATTAAGGGCTAAAAATAAATAAAATACTTTTTGTTTCACGGGGATATGTTCTATACACGTGTCCAATGGCTCGGATACCCAACAAGTTACATCATGTTTGTTTGGTACTTATTTGGCTTAGTTTCGGTAGAATATTATTTGATCAAAATTTGACGTTATTTTTTTTTTCTACCTATCATGACTCTTCAAATGCAAGATGTTTCGCCCGACTAAGGGCCTACGTGTTGAGAACCCTTAACAATCAATCATCCCGCTCACTTTACAAACCTAATAGACTAGGCTCAGATTTTATGCATAAATAGATAGCGGTTGAGTAAAGTTTTCACACTTATCCTCCCTACTCTAAAAAGTAAATT
>MKEJ01015028.1:0-14830 GCA_001753735.1 Embelia ribes
TGTGAAAAATAGGGCCTTATATTTACATTGTCTAAAGGGTAACTGGTCGTTAGACAACCTACGGACAGCCCATTCTGAGGCTCCGGACATCACAACGTGGTCGAAAGTACTTTATGAATTTTGGCCTTATCTTTTTGGTGTCTTTCAACTTTTTGTCACTTGACCTTTTCCACACTCACATTTAGAAAGAGACAGAGTGAGGAAGATTTTGAAATTTCATTCTTCTTATCGTGGTTTCATGTAGCTATGGTGCTCGAATAGCGATAAAAACTACATTTTTGGATTCCTTAATTCGAGGCCTACATTTGGAGGTAAGTCTTGTTTTCTATCTCATTTATTTGCTAGTCCTTGGTTTTTGTGCCTTTGTTTCACATAGAAACAAATTGGTAGATCTTATTTCTTATATCATAGAGATCATTTTCTTGTCTAGGTTTGACGTAATTCGGAGAGTGCACCTAGATAATTCTGGAGGATGAATTCAGAACTATTTAGGGTTTTTCTTCGGGGTACATTTGTGGCACATTTATGGGCATATAAAGTATGACAGATTAATAGTAACAACATAAATCTAAGCATTTGTGCGTATGTGTATATATATGACTTGTTTCGGTTTTGGATTCGATACTATGGCTTTAGATTTGGATTTTTGGATGGATATTATATTTTAATATGTATAATAGAAGGATTTTACATCTGTATTTTATATCCACATTCTTGGATTTTATAAGAAAAGGCCTACATTTGAAGCATGTTCTTGTATATTTGTGTTAATTTATCATTGGTTATTCTATCATGCTCACATTTATTATTATATGAACATGGCACACATACATGGAATACATACATATAACATTATTCTTAGAATGAAAATGTAGCTTTTTAGGGTAGAAAAGACATGGACATTCGGGGGTTCGGTTGAGTCTTTTCTTTTCTTTCTTTCTTTTTTTTTTTTTATTCGGCCAACTTTTACCAACTACAAATAAAGGATTTGTGATCGTCTCGACAGCACTAAATCAGGCCTATGAATTGAGGTATGTATACTACTCATGCTATTTCATATGGTATATAAAGGGCGTTGTAGTCTTAGGCGTGGTAGTCCTAAGAAAAGACACTAATCACAATTGAGTCCTTAGTCAGTATACATTTTCAGGCTCTGAATGAGCATTTGGTTATTGAAATTGGAAGTTTAATATGTGCTCAGAATGAGCATTTGGAACTTGGAAATACAGTTTTTATGAAATTGGGACCTTTGGCTTTGATTTTTGGTAAATGGTTTTCAAAAAATCGAATTTGGTTTCATGGGGCATCAATGCATAACATATGCATAAATTTTGTGTTGCAATTAAACTCATGTTTATTATGTTATTAATGATTTGACTGTATATTATTTATTTTTTCTATATTTGGTTATAGCTGATTTACAGGGGCAGAGGATTATCCAGAGTACAAAAGGCAGACTTAAGCTATCATGGATCAATAACTTCTTTTGATTATATTTTTGGTAGAGGCCATTACTAGGGAACTTTGTTATATATATTTGGACCTCATGTATATAACTGTCTTTATTTTTTGTCATGAGCATTTAGCTTGATTGTGTGTGCACATACACTGGATTTTCTTTTAGCTACTTATAAATAAATTGAATGTGGATCGTTGTAGCTATCAGATATGTTGTATATGTAATCAAACTTTGTTGGTTTATTATTGTGGCAAATTTGGCATATAATATTTTTGGTTTTGCTGTTTATCATTATTATTATTCCTTTTTCTTTTATTTCTTTTATTACTATTATCTCACGTTCATGGGTTTTTCGGAATTCGGGGTGTGACAATTGTAATGTTTAGGAAATTTCGAGTAAATTTTTTACATTAATAAAAATATTGTTAATGTTTATAATATTGTTATTACTTATGCGATATAATTATAGTGAGATAGTTATTTGCATTTAAATGCATGTATGTGGGTTGTGAGTTATTATTTGGTTGTAAGGATTGTGAGTTGTGATTTTTGGTAAGTTGTATGTGAGATTATATATTGCATTAGTATATTAGTACATATTAGTTATATTTTTGGATAGCATTGGTGAGTAAATTGCGAGTATTGTTATCGTGAGATGTTGAGAATTTGTGTGAGTCGATATAAGTGTGAGACTTGCGAGTTTGCGAGGATTGGTGCTGATGTGGGCTTGAATGAATATTGGTGTTGAAGTGTGGTAACGTGTGTGAGAATGGTATTAGAATGCATGTATTAGCGTAAGGCCGTAGGGCAAGACTCATGGTTGAAGTTGTTGTTGTTAAGCCTTAGAAATCCTGCATTTTCCGTTGGGAATTCCAGTCAGAGAAAGCCGTTCTAACAATGGGTTTCTACTGTTCAAACGGTAGTACCAGTGGAGCCCAGAATTATTTTTTCATACTTAAATCACCTGGAGTGTTATTTTCTCCCCATTTCCAATGGTCAAAATCAAAAAAGGGGAGAGAAAGACATACAGCGGGGGAGAGCTATTAAGGGTGAGATTATCTCGCTCGGGACTCGAATCCAAAAACTAATTGCATATTCGGTCTCCTCAACACCTAAGCTTCGTATTGACGTAAGTATAGCTTCCTATCTCATTCCTTTCTCCATACCTAGATTTTCCTCTGAATATTGAAATTAAATTGTGATTCTTACTCCCTATGATTAGTAGATCATTTTTTACTATAGATTTATATTGATTTGTTTCCGTTTGATAGATCAACTCGAGGTTAAATTGAAGGTGATTTGGGGGGATTTTACGAGGGCTTGCTAGGAGACTTTTAGAGTGTTGTGAGGTACGAATAGCCTACAAAATAGGAATGTATTTGTGAGTTTAGGAGAATCCCTAATTGTGTGATTACGAAATAATTTATTGCTTTCTTTACTAGTAATATTATATTAATTTTTATGTGTTAGAAATTAATATGGATGGATGAAAGTATATTGGGTGAGATTTTATATAAAAATTATGTTGTTACATATTACTTCATATTAGCGAGCATTTTGCATAACATGGCTTTGTTTATGTTAAAAAACGAGTTTTTGATATTAATATTTATCAAAGTAGAAAATGTGAGTTTTTGAAAATGAAATTTTTAAAAAGTGGGAATTGGCGAGAAAAGTGAGAAATGGGGAGAAAAACGAGATTTGCAAGAAAAGTGAATTTTTGCTAGAAAATTGAAATGAAACAATGCTATTAAATTAAATGTGGATTTCAAAGTGAGAAATAGATTTTAATGCATGAGTTGCATTGCATTGCAGGTTGAGTCATTTTATATTTCTTTTTGGAACCATATCACTTTTTCATATTGCGTGAAAAACAATAAAGAGAAGGCTTGACACATTACAGTAAAAGTCGGAAAACCTAATCAGGGATACACTATAATCACGTCAAGCTAGTAGTGGATATAACATAGGTTCTACAAGGTAGTCCTATGATTTTTATAAAACTGCGATAGACCCTTGTTCTAAATTTCTAGTGAGATGCGAGTTGTGAGTCTTTATGGGTATGTGTGAGTTTATGTGTGCATTCGCGGGTTTGCATTGTATTGGTATTACATTGCATTTATTATTATTCTATGGCATAAATATTACACTTGCGGGCACTGCACAACATCACATATATCATCTTATTTTGGAGACTAACTTGTACACATTATTTTCTACTTTTGTAGATACTTATACTACAGGTATCGAGACTAGTGAGCAACATTATTGAGGGTGACTTTACATCATTGTATATATTGTTTTTGGCAGACACGTATTTGGATTTTATTTTGATGTATTAGCATCACATTCATATTGTATTTATTTGGAGGCTTAGTGAGATATATTTATTTTATACATTAGTAGGATTATATTAGACGTGATGTATTTTTGTACCCGAGGGGCTTGTATTTCGTTGTTATTCTATTAGCGAGATGTCATATTTAGAGTAAGAACGAAATATAATATACCTTATCAGTATTAAAGCATGTGGCTTGTAATGATTTTGTAAACAAGGCGTTTACTATTATTTACTAGGTTGGTATTCCATTTCTGGGTATATACATACATATAAATACATATATATATATATGTATATATATGTGTGTATGTATGTACATATACATACATATATATATATATGTATGTATGTATGTATGTATGTATGTATGCGGGCATGTTGTAGAATATGAGTTTGACAAGTGGCGGCTTTATCGTGAATTCCCTATTTTTATTTTCAAAATTAATAAATGTTTTTCATTCTCTTTTACCTAAAAAGAGAATACACTCATCTTTCAAGGTTTCTAGCGAGTTCGGGACTTACTTTTGAGTCTTCTAGAAAAATTAGGGCATCTTCAAAATAAATAATTTTCATCTTTTTGTAAAAATTATAAATTTAATCATTTTGTCCCATTGTATAGAGTCGACTTTGGTACATATTCTAAAGTAATATATTTTATATGTTTCCAAAAAGTTTAGATTTAGTGAAATTTATTACGATAATATTTTCAAATAAAATAAATGAATTTAATATATTAATTTTCCAAGAAGTTTTCATTTGGTAGAATTCTATTATTATACGTTTTATTATTCAAAAATCCTAAATTCATAATATACATGCCAATTAATTTTGTGGATATTTGTCAAAAAATTGGCAAAAATAACTAAATGGATAACTTTTATGTAATTCTCTAACATAAATAAATTTCATCTTTTTTTAAATATATAATATTTTATGACATTTACCTGTATACTTTTCAACATATATAATTGTCATACATATTTTTAAAAATTATTATCTTCATTCTTTTCTCCAACGAATATATTTAGTTTGGGTAAATGTTTAATTTGATTGCAAGAAGATTAGGTTTAGAGGAATATATCATGGTAATATATTTATTGTATAAATTTAGTAAGTTTTTATTTTCCAAGAAGTTTAGGTTTGGTGGAATTCTATTATGATAAGTTTTATTAGTTGTGACTTTTCATAATAATTTGCTTGATAAAGAAAATTTCCCCATATGACATCTGTTTTTGTTTTTTTTCTCATATTTATTTTACGATTTCAAGTTAGGTTGGATTCATACTCTAGCAATCTTTTTTAAGAAAATAATATCAATTATGATTTTGATTTTAGTGAGAATCTTATTATGATAATATTCTAAAAAGATAATATTAATTATGATAACATTTTAAAGATTGATGGGGACCTTAGATTTTGTGTATGTATTTATGTAACCATAGTGAAGATATAATATTTTAGAAATTTAATTGGTTCATAATTGGATTTATGTATATATTTGCGCAAAAAGATTAGGAGATTAGATGAGACATCTTTTTTCTAAATTAAAGTGATCCATATATTATATTAGAGTAAATTTGAGTGTATATGTATGCAACTAATTAATTGATGGAAATATTTTATATATGTTAGATTTGTGATTGCTTAATTGATGAAAAGATTTTTTTCTGGATTTCGATTGCTAAATTGATGGCCACATATGTCAGAAGACTGCACGGTCACTTATTAAAAATTTATGAAAGAAGATTCTACTTTTATATTAGGAAGAGATTTCACATTATTTTTATGCATGTTGCAAATATATTGAACAAAAGCATAGCATTTGTCTCTATCGTTTTGTCGGATACCCACTACCTTTCTCTTTTATTTTCAGTTAAGTTACTAGAAAAATACTCCTACAGAAACTTTCGAGTCACCCAAAGAAGAAAAAGAAAAGAAGTAATAAGAAGGCTAGGGAAAAGCTCACTGGACAACCTATACTTTGTTAGATATTTTTAACTAGATGATTCGGTTCAAACTGAAATTCTGCATTATCTATCTCCAATCCATGTTATGGGGGATTTCTCTGAGCATCTATTTTGTTGGGATTTGCTTCTTCGTAAGTATGTATGTTACTGGTAACTTATATTTTGCTTTTCTAAAAAATCATTCACAATCGGCTGCTCATAAGTTGTTATCTGATTTCTAGAAGTTAATAAAGAGGGCAGTTGTATGAGTATGTATTTAATTCATGCTATTTATGCATGATTGTACACATGTGAGATGATTATTTATAGTTCAGTAAACAAGTGCATGCTTCTGCAAAAGTTGTTTCAACTACTTAACGCTTAGACGGAGCTTGACTTTCAACACGATAAAGATATTTATGGACTTAGGTTTCCTTAAATTTTTGTGATAATCGGAAGTGTGTTGAGGAACTTCACATTGCATTGCTGGTGTCAGAATTCTTGATAGTTTTATATGGTGAAAGTCCACTGCCTTGAAATTTTGTACAAAATGACTGAAGTTGTTAGTATATATCTAAGCACACCCGCAAAATACCACACAATCCACATACACTCACATATGTACGCATATCAGTTTGTTCCCTTTATAAATTGGACGTAAACTTTGCCTCTACTGTATTTAAAATCCTTTGTCTGCCTCTTATCATCAGTGCTGGAAATTCTGTTGCCATTTAAGTTTCTAAAACTACAATTTGCCAATGTGAAAACTTTTCTCTTGACTTATTTTATTATGAGGTCAAAGTTAAAGATATGTTTGGGTTATAACTAAATTTGGAGTTATTGCGACTAAAAAGGATGACTTTGCCATAATAATATATTTTCCTTTCATTCCCTTTTTTTTGTTTAAATACATCCACCCCTATGACTTTATCTCTTCGTCATGATGGTAATTAATATTGTATGATGCAGGTGATGGGTTTTTGGACTTTGTTAGAAGGTTGTTTGCTTCTTGCTAATGCGTTTGCAATATTAAACGAAGAGCGCTTTCTTGTGCCAAGAGGATGGACCTTCCAGGAATATTCTGGTGTTCGCAGAAACTCACTCAAGGGGCAGCTGTTGGGTCTTATTTATGCAGTCCAGTACATGAGAATTCCTCTTATTATTGCCAATACGGTTGTCATCGTTGTGAAGCTTGTTTCTGGGTAGTTTCACTTGGTAATTGCTTGAAAACAATTCTTCTGTTGGCTACCTTGTGTTTGTTGATTTTAAGGTATAGAATATTTTGTACAGAAGTGTCGAAGGATTTAAAGTAATGATGAAGACTTATTAAGCTTTGAAAAGTGAGCGACCGTTGAATTAGTTTATGGTTGTGTTTTAGTTTTCTAATTTATACTTATCTAAATTATCAGAATCCTCTGGCTGGGAGGCTCATTTTTGTATGAATATGAGTTTTTGTTATTAGGCCTCTTTGGCATCTTGATTCTTCTGGAGCTCTGTTCTTCTACCTTTCTCCATGATTTTTTATGTGCCCCTTTCTCGCAACGAAATGTGCACTCCTCAAGAAAATTTTCTGTGGGACCCACACATTGTCATGGAATGGGGCAGGATATCAGGCAACAAGAGGGGCAGAAGACTTGCTTTATTTCGCTGATAGTTAATTGGCCACTTTTTTGAACGCAAACGCATTAGCCTATCAGTTGAGGGCCCCTCTTATGCCCATGAACTGATGTTTTCTAGTCGAACCATGAGTTGGTTAGTTTTCAGAATGAAAGAACCTTCCTATTTGTATTTTCTTATCAAGAAGTTGACAAGCTTCTTTGTTTCCTTTGCCGATAATATCACAATGGTGTTTGTTTCATGATATTTACTTTCTTTTTCAATCTTTTGCTGGTTTATTGAACATTTCCCTTTTCCTTTTCTCCCCCTGTTGTTAGAGATTTGTGACGGTCCGCATGATCGACAGGAGCATGTAGAGAAGGCTTTTTTAGGAGGAAAAGAAGAATGTTATCCAAGAAAATCCCACGGACAGAACCTTGGCATTTGTTGTAGTTAGCACATCTACTCGGCTCCAATGACCGCTCTATGGTGGGAGAGAATGACGTAGATGTGTTATTAATTCTGATTTCTTTTCGGGAGGTGTTTTTTAGATTTATTTGGCAAATTTCTGTTGCAGTTTAGGAATTATATTTGTGTCTGGTTGTTTATCTCCGCCTTTAACAACTCTTTGATGTCTGTTAATGTTATGTGTACTCGACTCCAATGTTCAGTTGGAGCAAACCTTGAACTAAGTGCGATGGTATAATGATATATGATCTTGCTTAGTTCCATGGCTATGCTTTAACCATTAGAGTTATTTCATTAAACATTCATATAATCACATTTATACTAGTTGTTTCGGATTACACTTTTTTTTTATAATTTATTTATTTCATTCCATGTTGTCAGAGCATTCACACCAGTGTTCCTAAAGGGGGGCTCCCCCCTTAATTTATCAAACGAGAGATTGAGAGGGGAAATATCTCATATCAATTTTTCTATTTATAGAAATTATTTTAAAAATATAATAGTAAATTTTTCTATTGAGAAAATTATTATTCATAATTTTTTTATTTAAAATAAATTTTTTGGGGAAAAAAAAAACTTTTTTTCTTCATAGCTAATGTGCTTGTAAATTCATTTTTAATTTCAGAAATAATTTTCTAAAAGATATTTTCAGAAAAATAATTTCTATCATTATTTTATTAACGAATTGCAGACGGATGCTGATTTATTTAAAATTGTATTCATTTACCAACATGAAAATTAATGTTAGATGACGAGAATTCGTACTTAATACTTGGCACAATTTTAAACTTTATTTGTCCCAAACAAAAGAAAATATACACCTATAATCCTTGCTATTTTTACCCGTTGTCTAAACTATTCTCTACGTGAAATTTTTTTGAACAATTGATCTTTTCTAACTGTCCCTATTAAGGATGGTGTGTAACAAATTTGTTGTCTAGTTAGCTAACTAGACATGTCGTTAATTTTAATAATAAAATCTTTCATTTTTATCTTTAAATTAAATAATATTTTTATATGTCATCGCTATTATATGCAAATAGTAGACGTCTTGTTGCATATGTTTTGCTAGACGAATAGTAGAAGGATTTTTCGTGAGAAAATACGACGGAAAAAAAAAAGTATAAATTGTCGCTACATTTATACATGAAATTTTTCTGAAGAGATTTTTCGATTATATTTTTGGGCAATTTTTTTTTGCATGAAATGGAGCTTTTGAAAAGGAAAAAGGAGTAGAAAGGGGACAACTATATCAAACAATACCATACAACAAAATTAGCACTTTGACCCATCTACAACCACAATGAAAACAAAAAATGAACAATAGTAAAAATTCTAAAATGAAAAAATAAAAACTACGAAAATCAACACCAAAAAATAGAAATTAAGATTTTTCGACTAACTCTACGACAGGTTGCATTCCGGGGCTGGTCCCTCGGGAAACCTCATCCTATCGACGCAATAATTATACACCATATGGTATTTTTGAGCCCATTTCAATCGCTTTAAACTCGACGTATTTAGCTTCTCATTAATCCAAGAATCACCACTTGATTTGGAGGATAATTCACTTAAATCTCCACAACTAGAAACTCCTAATTTAGAAACACAAGCATCAGCCTTATAGTTTCTATATGAGGCAGTAAATGGGCCGTTGGCCCAATCAGTCTTCACAAGCCCACCTCTTGTGGCCCATTCCTCACCATTCCATAGACTAGAATAAATCCTCATGGGTTGTGAATTTGGAAATGGCACCCCAATTTTTTCATTATTTTTAAATTCTCTAATAGCTGTCCCATCCACATAAAAAATAATTCTTTGAGGGTTCCATAAAATAGCATATGTGTGAAAATCTAAAGTTGGATCAAACCATAAAAAAAATTGTTGCTCCCTATGCCCTTTCCCTTGTGAGAAAACATTTGTGTGTAAAGTGTAAGGTTCACCACTAGAATTCCCCAAGAACTCGAAATCGACCTCGTCGTGGGTCGGCCCTTCCGACGATAAATAGTAAGTTGTGACCGTGCCAGCAGAGTTTCCAGGTACGAGCTTGATCTGCATTTCTATTTTCCCGAATAGGTACTCGTTTCTGGATCGGAACCCCGACCCCGACGTTTTGTCCATGGATAGCGTGAGGAGGCCACCGTTGTTGTGGAACCTGGTGCGACCGTCGCCCCACGTGACCTCGAATTCTTCTTCGAGGCTGCCTTTTTCCGCGTTCATGTGCAATCGGGTTTGTTCGCCAAAACTTTCACGGGCGATTGACTTAGTGCTGGACATGAAGGTATCGATGTTGAAGTAGAAAAGGAGGACGAAGACGGATAGGAAAATAACGAGGGGGATACAACAAAGAGGGAAATATAACGCATTAGTGTTTCTCGTTTTCGAGCCCATCGGAATTTTTTATTAGATCATAGAAGTTTGTAATGTGCAACAAGATATCATATTTACAGATGTATTATATGACATGTTAAGCAGGGAGGGAGGGATGGGGAGAGAGAGAGAGAGAGAGATGGGAGAGAGATTCTGGTACTAACGGATGTTTGTGGACGTATTTGGCGCGAGAATTAGTTGGTTTGAGCGGGTGGTATACATGAATTCTTATGCTTATGTTTTTACTGAAATATTCGATTTTTAGGATTTATTGTAAGATTTCTAATTTATTGCCAATTGTCATTATGGTTTTAGACAAGGACTACCAACTATGTTAATAAATAATTTGACATAACATGCTTTTAGAAAATTTTTAATATTTGAATGTAATAAAAATATCATATTTACATTTTTTTAATATAACATGAGGATAAATTTGATATTTTTTGTTACATCTAAATGTTAAAATATAGTATTTCAAGGTATTCTAAAAAAATGTTTTATCCAATTATTTGTGTACAGTAGTTATCAATTATGTCCTCAAATTTCAGAATAGTGATACCCTAGCAATCGAAGTTTTGAAAAAATATTTGGGAACACTAAGAGGCATTTTAGATTTTTCTGGTATCTTCTAGAAAATTCCAGAATCTCTAAAAGGGGGAGAGAGTTGGTGATGATCTCCCTTTTCTTCCATTTCCAAACCCCGAATCCGAACAAGAATCTTAAGTTAATTACAAAAAATGTACATTAATGAAGTCAAGATTCAAGCTCCTGAGATAGTATACAAAGATTTTAGTTCGATTTAACATCATTCGAGCTTTGAAGTTTAGCTACTTTATACTTAACCGAATATAATTGAAACTAAGAGCTTTTTCTAAGACAGGAAGAGAAACGAGAAATCCTGCATGGTAGCATATCAAAATTACAGGAACCGTTTTCGTGTGAGCTTATAATTTTTAGGGCAGTGACATTGATCAAAATCCGAAGGAGTAATGATATACGTGAAAAAAATCATATACGAAAAACCCTACTCCACCACTAGTAACTTGAAAGCAAGTTCTAACTTAATAGCTTTTTATAGCTTAATAGCTTCAGATATCATTCGTACTCTAAAAAGCAAATTCTCCCATCTTTGTCTCAATCATTTTCACCACCGGAAATACCATTTACAAAGTCTTAAAATTGCATCCCGATCATACCATTTCATTGTATTGATGATTACTTCATCATGGGCAGTGTTGTAAATGTTATGAGACAGTAAATGACTTATAATGTGCCCCTCCAAATCCTAAAAATAATGGCGTGACCTAGAGGATGAGCATTATTTTGCATCTTCCATTAAGTTTATTTAATTAAAATTTGTATAATCCCTAACATTAATTAATAATGTAATAATTACTATTGAAAGTCTATGAAGGGACTAAATACATAGTATATTGTTGTGTATGTGTGAACCTTTTTCTAGGTGTTAGTAACTAGCATTATTATAAACATTTTACTGAATTTGACAATTTATTCATAATGCATTTTAAACTTGCTTTGATGGTTTGACTTATTTGATGGTAGCATGTTTTCTTCATCGGATCACATGGGACTCGCAAACGGTTCGTGGAACATTGATGGTGAAATATGTACTTTTTAGGTTGCTTAGTGATATTATATTAGTTGATTATTAATTTTTGTTTATTTTTTGTTCTTGGTTGATATTTCGAAGGTATGGCATGAAAGTATCAACCCTTTCAAACAACCAGAAAGAAATCTCTTCTAAATATAATATATTATCAAATTAAATGAGGTAAACTATCCTAAAACCTATTTCCATTATGTAAAAGATAAAAATCCCATTAAATGTGAGTACTTTTTATACCTATTATTACTATTTGTATAATAATCTTTTAGATTTAGTATATTGAGGGGATATCTGATGTGGTCACTTTCTGGAGAAAAAACATTATAAAGATGAAAACTATTCGAATATGCTACTAGGATTTTTAAACAAATTATATTTTGTTTTATGTTAATTAATCAATTAAACACCATCATAAGATGCAAGTATACCTCCTAATGAAGATCGGACACTTTTTGATGCAAATCAAGATAAATTATCGAAATTGAGTTTATTATAAAGTTATAGTTTGTTTCAACTTATTTTTGTGTTTTTCTAAAAATTTGAATTTTTTTATTATTACATGATCCAGATTCAATCATTTCGGAGCTGTGAATATAAAATTTAAAAAAACGATTAAAAGTTGGTAATAATTTAATAAATTACTTTTATTTAACAAGAATTTAGATGAGGCAAATGGAATTTTTTGGTCTTTCTATTATTAGATAGATTTAATTAGAACTATACTTGAATTAGTAATTGAAAAAATATTTTGACATTTATGTTTAAAATTACCTTTTTTTCTGAAAACTTACTTTATATTGATGTTACAGTACAATATTACACTTAATGATAATACATGTAGAATATCAGTATAAAAAGTTAAAATTCATTTCAAGAACATAACATATATATGACACACCAATAATAAGTCAAGACAACTATTACCATCTTTATCAAAAAATAGACAATAAATTAGAACTCAAATATTTAAAGTAATAAAAATAAAAAAGGTTAGTTAAAATTATAATTATTTGTCATAATTGCAAAGGTTACAGTACCATGAGTGTTTCAAGCACATTGTAATGTCTTGAAAATTCGGGTAAATTTTTTTGCTTTAAATAAGTATTATTATTATGTGAGATATAGTAATATTTATTTATTACGTTGTGGCCATGGTGTGACAACTATAGGGTAGTTGTTGTAGTGTAATGTTGATGTGATATGTGGAAAACTTGGTGTGGCATTGTATGTAAGGTTGTTGTAGTGCGAGATCGGTGTCGTGGTGTAGTTTTCGTTGGCATTGTGAGACATTTGTGACAATGCATTAGTGAGAAGATTTGAGAATTCTATAAGTGATGATGATGATATAATTTATAAAATTTCATATGTATATAGTTGTTTAATATTGTATAAACAAAAGAGTATATTTTATGTGGTATGTATATTACATTAGATAATAATATAATATAGCGAGTTGTTTTTGCATTGTAAATGAATATTAGTGAGTTATGAGTTATGTTGCATCCGTTTAGAATGTAGTATTGCGTGAAGTGTGTATGTGTTGTCATTGAGGTGTTGTGGGCGTGAGTGTGTTGATATGTGGCATGACTAGGTGTGAAAGTCGCCTATCCTTATATTTACATTTCATAGCAGCATATTGGTAACGTACTCATAGTAAGTTATAGTACATTGTAAATATATGTTTTGTGTGAGATATATGTGAGATTTTATATTGTATTAGCTTATTACTACATATTGGCAAGTTGTATTTTTTAATAGCGCTTGGTGAGTAAATTATGAGTGTGCTATCGTGAGATGTTGAGAAATTGTGTGAGTAGTGTGAGTGTGAGTTTTGTGAGTTTGTGAGGATTGTGAGATGATGTGAGCTTGAGTGAGAATTAAAGTTGAAATGTGGTGACGTGTGTGAGAATGATATTAGAATGCAAGTATTAGCGTGAGACCGTAGGGCGAGAGTCGTAGTTGAAATGATTGTTGTTGAGCCTTAGAATTCTACATTTTCAGTGAGGATTTCTAGTTAAGGCGAGCCGTTCGAACAGTACCCAGGAGCCGTTCGAATGGTATTTCCTAGTACAGCCCAGAATCGCTTTCCAGACTTAAAGTCGCGTGGAGTACTATTTTTCTCCCCATTTTCAGTGAGCAATTAGACAACAGAGAAAGGGAGTGATGAAAATTCTTAGGGCTTGGATCCAGAAACTAGTTCCATATTTGGACTCCTTAACACCTAAGCTCTGTATTGACATCAAACTCGAGGTGAATTTGACAAGGAATTCGATGAGAACTTGTAAGGAAAATTTTAGCGTGCCATAAGGTACAAGTAGCCTACAAAATATGAATGTATTTGTCAGTTTGATTGAATCTCTAATTATGTGATTAGGGTAAATTTAATTGCTTTCTTTGTGAGTAATGTTATATTAATTTTATATGTTAGAAATTAATATGATTGCCTAAAAGTATGTTGGATGAGTTTAATGTGGAATTTATATCGAGATATATTTATTTCATGATAGTGAGCATTGGCATAATATATTAAAACCGAGTTTTTGATATTAATTTTTATTGAAGTGAAAATATGAGATTTTGGAAATGAAATTTTCAAAAAGTGAAAATTTGTGACAAAAGTAAGACTTGTGAGAAATTGCGAGAAAAATGGATTTTTGTGAGAATTCAAAGTAAAGCAACTATTGAATTTAAAAGTAGGTTTTAAAGTGAGAAATTGATATTTTAGTGTAAGTTGCATTACATTGCGGGTTGAGTCATTTTATATTTTTTTTTTGGAACCGTGTCAATTTTTCATACAAAAATAAAAAGAAGGCTAGGTGCCTTACCATGAAAGTTAAAAAACCTGATCAGGAATATACTATAATCACATCAAGAATATTGGTGGATTATAGAATAGGTTCTACAAGATAGTCCTATGGTTTTTACAAATAGTGAGAGACACTTGTTCCAAATTTCTAGTGAGCCGTGCCCCCGGATCCCAAACGCCTGGGACCCGGGGGTGTGAGTTGCTGCAACGACAT
>MKEJ01015031.1:0-11334 GCA_001753735.1 Embelia ribes
AAAAAAAAAAAAAAAAAGCCCTCCTTTTCGGTCAGATTTTGCTTCATTATCTCGTCTGGAAGTTAAATGTTCTAATTGAGTAGGCAAAGATGAATCCAAATAAAAAAGCTATCCCGACCATGATCAAAGCATTATACCTAACAAATTCATTTCTATAACCAAAGTATCTCGCTAGAAAGTGTTCCACTGTTTCACCAGTCTCGATTTTGCTCTGAATATCTCCGTATTGAGAAGAAACTAATCCGGACAATGTCCAAGCGTACGGGCATATGTCATAGAACCACCTCCACCATATTGGAATCCTCTGTTAAAATATTTCAGAAGAAAAATAAAAAAAAATTTAGTTTGTTGTTGGGTTGTGATTGAATTTTGTAGAAGTTGACATTTATTACACCCAGGTTTGTTTGTAAGAGTTAATTCCAGACCAAGAAAAAACTAGATGAATTATGCTTAAAACTTATAGCTTTTTAAGATCAAAATAGTAAAAAATTCGTCTTAAAAGCTGAGAACCAAATGCATGCCAGCTTATAAGCAAAATAGCAAAAAAAAAAATAAAATAAAATAAAAAATAAAATGTAATTTAAAAGCTACGACCAAACAAGCCCCCAAGTCCAGCTGCAAGTCAAGCAACTTAATGGAAATTGGATAAATCCAATATTTGTGTTAAGCAATCCAATAAAATCAAACTTCTCTTGAGATAACAATCCATTGAATGATGTATTACCAAAACCAGGTTCGGGATTTGAAATGTATCAATTTGCTCTCGGTTTTGAGAGTTTAACTAGGAGATGGTTTTATCCTGTATAATTACTTAGGAGAAAAAGGTTATCGGTAGAGAAAATGTTGTATGTTGCGCTGAAATTGGTGACAGTTCCATGTGTTGTTACAAACAAACATAAAGCTACCAAAAAAATTCTTTTTTAAGTAGAAATCAGGCCATTCGACTATTGTGATGTAAACTGGGCTTAAAATTTATGTTTCTTTATGGAATGAGTCATAATTCCTTTGTTTTTCTTTTCTTTGTGATCAAGAGTGAAATGTTTTTACGACAAAAATACAAGCACGCAGTATATTGCAGTTTATTTTATGTTTCCTCATAGAGCCGAGTTAAGTGAAAAAGCAAAGAGTATGGAAAATCAAACATTACAGAAAAATATGGAAAATTCTCTCATAAGGCTTAATTAGAATGACTTACTGATTTTGCAATGATAAATCCAGAAAATAGAACACCCGTTCCATAGAAGCCACTTGAGATCACAGCAGCGATGTGTTGGTTTGGCGTTACACTCACCGACATCATCCCTAAGAATGTGAAGTATAAGAAGGTGAAATACATGAAGAACAGATACCATAAGAACTTGGCGATTTTCCACTCATATCCCATCATCGAGTACACAATGACTCCATATATAACAGTCTGAACCAAATTGTATGGGATCTCAATCACGACCTGCATGATCAAAAGGATTAGCGAAGAAAGACAATCATTATCTATTAAAAATTCAAGACGATAATGATCTTGTTTATACTAGACGCTCTTGATGAAGTTTAATTTCTTGATACATTTTCCCCCTATTGTCTCTCAATTTCGTAAACAACTTCTTGTGAACTATATGATTTTAACTTGGTCTCTAGCAAGTTTTTGCTCACTCTTTATTTCCCGTCCCTTCAAGTTCCATATACAACATAAGATTCAATTATCTCTATCAGACCTAATCTAAACTTTAGAAAATTTCAAGTCCTAGATGCTGCAATCTAGGACACTGCTCAAGAACTAGACCAGTTTTAGAAGAGTACTGATATACGTACAAAAAATCATGGAAATAAGTTGTACAAACACCATCATATGCGTGGATCTTTTCCTTCAAAATATGAAATACACAAAAGATCTTACCATATAGGTGTTCAAATAATTTCGGTTCGTAATTGTCAGGACGTGAAACATTTTCCTTTCTAGGATTACCTGTCCAAAGGCATATGGAAGAGCTGAGTACATTCCGGCCGCTCTCTCTCTGTAAAATACTGTTCTTTCCATATCAACTACTGGCTGAATGGAAGAAGCATTTAGTGTGCCAAGAAGTACGACTGATACAAACATAGAACCCATAGCGTTAAATATATCCTGTGATCGTCCCCTGAAAAAGCACAACACTTCAATCACTCTAGGAATTACATAAATTTGACTGCTAAACAATGAGAAGTTTGTCAACCATGTGACCTTTCGAATTTATTCTATGAACTTACGTTTTCGAACCAAGATCCCAAAAGATGGTCCCCAACAACAGAGCTATTACGGTTGTGCACAAGATTCTCACAGCAGAGTAAGACGGGTTTCGCCAATACGATAAGTGTTGCTTCCACAGGCAAGCCATGCATTGGGTGAAGAAAGACTGAGAATATTGAGTGGTGAAGCGAAGATCTTCCGAGCCTGGAGGGGGCATACTTAGTTCCTTGATCAATTCTTTGTTTCTCCTAAATCAGTCACCAAGGGATGTTAGCATTTCAAATGGACTTCATGGTAATGAATTTTCTCATTATAATTTGGCCTCTCTTTTCATTTTGAGGTAAACAATAACAAAAAAAATAATGATGATAAAAATAACCTTGTTTTACGGTCATTTCCTTTCATTTTTCATAAAAAGGTTTCTAGGATTGTTTCCATGTTAATTTGTTAAAAACTAGTACCCAACAATATGAAAACTATGCATTTGAAGTTTTTCTGTACTTAGGTAATAATCAGCAAATAGTTTAGAGCCAATGCGAAGAAACACTTCACTAACTTGCTAAAATGTGATCATGTCACTTCGTCTTGATTAAAATTTTGAGCGTTTTCCAAATCATGTATACTTTAGAAACAAAAAAAATTTCTTCAAAAAATACTTGGGCATACCTATATAATTCTGAGTTCTTGTACAACCCAGAAAAGTCAACACCAAGCGTTGCTTCTTCTGCTGGTGAAGTCACCTCTAACATCCAAGTAGCCGGATTATAACCATTTTTAATTTTACTTACTCCATCAATGCTCTAGTAAGAGAAACATAAGACAATTATAATACTTACAAGAAAAAGGGAACGAGCTTAAGCGTATCATCAATCATAGTATCATTGTAATCTCCATTTACCTCAAAGTATCTAATAAGAGAGCAACCGTGCTGGCCTATTGGACCAGTGTATATTTCTTCACCTCCTCGTTTCAAAAGAAAGAGCTGCAGTTCAGAACTTAATAAATTCAGCATCGACAACTATTAAGTGCTTATATGTATGTCGCAGCTCTTAAGCAAAAGAGTTGGCTTATTTAAAGCCAAGAAAAGACGAGTTAACTTGTAGCTTTGTGAACAGAAAAAAGAAAAAAAAACTGGCTTAAAAAGCTCAGAATCCAATGAACAGAAGCTTAAGAGCTAAGAAGCAACAAGCAACTCTGAAAGCCACAGCCAAACAAGCTCTCGTGATCTAAAATGGGATACATGTATCCAAATACAGATGTTTTTTACCTCATCGAAAGCATCAAAAATGTCAATGCTTGGCTGATGGATAGTGCAAACCACCGTTCGTCCTGTATCTACAGTGTTTCTAACTGTTCTCATCACTATTGCTGCAGCCCTAGCATCGAGTCCCGATGTTGGCTCATCCATGAATATTATGGAAGGATTGGCTACGAGCTCAACTGCGATTGTAAGCCTCTTACGTTGTTCAGTTGAAAGACCGCTGGCACCAGGCAATCCCACAAGTGCTCCTCTTAATGGGGTTAGTTCAACAAGATTCATCACTTCATCAATGAACATCTGCAGCCCATATAAGGTGTGATATCACTTTGTTTTGACATATCTGAAGCAAGTTTAAGGGTGTTTGGTTCGTGTTCTCTGGTTTTTATTTTCCATTTCTGTACATAAATTGTGATACCACCACTTGTTTTTCATAACAAATTCTTTTTGGCGAATTACTTGAAACCCCTTAGGGCTTGAAATTATGGTTATGCCTAGTGGCATTTTGAAACATGATGAAGCTATTTTTTTGTCCTCAATTAAAAGAAGATAGTTTAATACAAACTTTTAAGATCTTGAAATTACACTTCTGGATTGTTCATTTTACCTGGATATCTTAAATTTTGTACAAAGGAAAATTCTTGTACCGAGTGAAAACTAATACGTAACACTTTCTTCCTTTTTTTTTCAAATGCTAGATGCTTCAAGTGCTGTAAAAGGTTTCTGCAAGTTCAATGAACCGGGTGATTTTCTAGAAACTATCAAAAGTTGTTTATGAAAACTATTCATGAAATGCTTTTCCTGTAATATCCGAGTTTCAAAACCAAAAGAAATTTTCAAATCCTTGACTAAGTGAAACACTCTTCCCCTATCTTTCTTGTCTACAACTTACCTTTCTGGTGGATGCATCAAGATCAGGACTCAACCGAAGCCAGGCAGAGAATTCCAAGGCTTCATAAACTGTAACATGAGGAGAATGAATGTCTGTTTGTTCACAGTATCCTGATACACGGGCAAATGTCTCTTGCTTTTTTGGGTAACCTGATATTGTGATTGCTCCTTCAATATACCCCCCAGTTTTTCTGCCAGCCAGTACATCCATAAGAGTTGTCTTCCCAGCCCCACTAACGCCCATTAGAGCTGTGAGAACACCAGGCCGAAAAGCACCACTAACACTTTTCAAAAGTACAAGGCGCTCTTCCGTTACACCCTCAGATCGCATCGCCTGCAATTGATGTTTCAGCTTCAGCACTTCTGTCTAGGTGTAACTCATGCTAACACATGATCTGAAGGAAGGTGCTAATACGAGTATTGATATATGCACAGAAAATTATGAACAAAAACTGCACCAATGTGGTTAGATCCTGGACATCAGTTATTTCCTTAAAAATAGAACCAATGCACATATCACATAGGTGCTTGTACAATTTTGGTACATAATATGTATTATTTTACATGTAAATTCTAAAGTCTTTTGAAAAAACAGTATTTGGATGCCAAACTAAGAATTATGAGGAAAACAGCCATTGGCTTCGAAACCGAAATTGGTCCGGCGCTTAAAGTCAATCTCATTAAACATATGGTTTGCTTATTATAAGAATGTGGATGGCTAATGGTTGGACTGGCCCAGAAACCGATGTTGAACTGGGCCCTTAAAATGTGTAACAACCAAATTCAAATACCCTTCAAAAGTCTCCAACGAAATCAAAGACAGCCTTCAAACTTTGTTTCCAGTAAACAAGAATCTAGGACAAGCAATACGGTTTTTTGCATACCTGTGGCATATCAACTGAATATGTGATCTCGTCAAACGTGATGGAAAGTGGTTTAAAAGGCAGTGTCATGGCATTTCTGGAAGATATTGATGACATAGTTCCTCTTCGGATACAATTCCCTCTTTCTGGAAAACGTGAAACAAGTAGCTTAAAAAATAGAAACTCACAAATTGAAAAAAGAAAATACAAAATAAAGCACAAGATCGGAGATAGTTGACCCACGCGATGAGCTGATTGTCCCTGGTGATAGTTCAATAGACTCTCCGGACCTTGAAGCATTTTCCTCAACCAAGTTGTCTTCAGATATAACTGCCTGAGGCTTGTTTAGTGCTGCATTAGATTAACAACGAGACGTGATATCTTATTTTTATTCCATTAAGCGGATCTAATTTCTTGGAATCAAGTTTAGTTTGTTGTTGTTGTCGTGGAAAATTATTCACGTAGCAACAATTATGTATTTAAACTGTACAAATAGCTATGTGGTTATATCTTGTTTGTTGATGCTATTTTCAAAGAAAAGATCAACGAGCAGGATTTAACCACGTGACGTTCATATGTTTCTGAACATTAATTTCTGTGCGCATATTATTACTCATTTGTCACCCCTATCAACTATATTAGACATTTTTCTGATGAAAAAAACCCGAAACTGTAAAAAGTGATTTCTGTCTTACTTACAATTTAGATGCTCAAGAGCCATGCAGAAAAGGCCATTAAACAAAAAGACATATCCAACCAAAGCTCCTACTCCAAGCCAATACCAGTGTGCTTCAGGAAATACTCCACGGGCCTTCATGATCACTTTCCCCAATGATTCGGTAAAATCAGGAGGCACCTATAATGTAGAAATCATCACAAGTCTCTTTATTTTGATATATTTAATCTAGATTTAGGTGCTTAATTCAAATAGGAAAAATCAATCCAACATCATAGAGTCAATACTAACTTGACTACTCCAGCTGTGCCCGAGGAACTCGTTGACTGTGAGGGCATTCTGTGCATACATCACAGGTGAGGCCCAGTATCCCCATATCAACCAGCTTCTAATATTATCTGACCATGAAATTAGTTTCAGAAGTTACCAACAGTAGAAGCTATATGCAAGTGTAGAAGAGAAATAACCCAATTCTTAAGTATTGAGAGTGCAACACAATTGTAAGTTATGCTTGGTTGTGTTCATTGGAACTCTTACAATTGTTTATTTTTGTTCTCATTGCTTCAAAAACTCAAACGGACCAAATTAGACATGCTTTTATTTCCTGATTTATTTGTGTTTAAAGACTGAAATTGTCGGAATCAAGGTAGAAAAAAAAAACTTTTTATCCATACAGATAGATTGGTTGCTTATTAATAGTTTTCTAGCAATATGTTCATAACCAATTAGAAACAATTTCAGAATCTTAAATAACCAAAACAATTTGCATATATACACTTGCATCTCACAAGCTTAACACGAGTCGACTTGTATTTACCTCTTGACAGGACGAATCCTCCCAACACCAAAATTATGAGTACAATAAATGAACCAAATGTATTTGCTAAAATCATGTTACGTGCTAATGCCCCAGTAAATCGATAGAGTCCAGCAGCCGTTTGGGAAAGGCCTAGGAGCACAATGATCATTTTGACTAACCTGCATGAATGTTTTGTAAATTTCAAATAAAATAACTTGCAAAAGAAACTGCAAAATAGTCCAAGTTGCACTTTACCGTCCAAAATTTGGATCAAACCCAATGCCATAGTAAGACACAAGCACCATAACACTAATTTCTGCAATTGCTATAGGCAACTTGAGAATCCACGCTGGTAAAGCATACGCCCATGGTGGAAAAAAGAGAAGATCTCTTTGTTTGTAGAAAACCGGAAGTCTCATGATGGTAAAGGCCAGCTCCATCATGCCACTAAACAAAACTGTGATCACAAAATAGAACATTGCACCCATGTAGGTAATACCATCTTCTATTGTTTTCTTGTGCATCTTTGTTCGTAGAAATACAGTCATTGTAATGACTGACATCAATGTAAGCTGAAAGAAGCAAAAGTAATCAAGTAAGTAACTTGAGTGGTTTTGATCTTTCCTTTCACTTTTCGGTAATAGTCATTAGATTTTTACGCGTTTCTAAGTCACGTACTAGACTCAGATTGAAAATATACACGAACGAGTTTCTCTTCAGGAGCAAGAATTCCCTGGATGCTAGAGTTTTTAGTAGTTCCTTCTTACTAATCCCATACTTATCGGTCGTTAAGGCGGCAGGATGGCTCGTGGATTTGTCAAACGGAACCAAAAGCTCTTCTTCAAGTGTGCAGCCAACGTGATATGACTTAAAGGCTTCTACAAATTGGCTGACAGTTATAAATCTGTAAGGTTCATCTTTCTTTGCCCAATATTGCTGTTGATCTTTCCTTGATGTCACCTGTAATCCCAACCAACAAGCATTTGAGTTTAATAGACTTTATTGGTTTTAAATATTGTAGACGTGAATATGTACAGCTTGCTTTTATTGTTTTACAACATAAAGATATGGTATGAAAATTGTGTCAGTGAGAAGTTGGCGATTAATGTTGAAGATATTGTTTGTCATCGAACTTGTCTGGATGCATCTTTTAAGCTCATAATATTTGCTTCTTATCTTATAAGATGATGTGCAGTTGGGTCCTAAATTTTAGTTTCCACCTCCTCACAAATAAATGAAGATTGTACTTGCTTTTTTTCCTGTTCAGTATCCTAATCCTCAACGAATAAGAATCCCTATATTAATGAAAGTCACATAAATTTCCATCACTAAGATACTGGGATGCAAATTAACAAGTATTTCAGAGTGCTTTGGCATGTTTTCAAGTGTTTCAAGGTTTTGTCCATTTGAATGAAAATGAATGGTTGAATAGATTACTTCTTGTAGAAAGTCGGCCGCCGCTTTCCTCTCAGGGCACTTGAATCCCAATCCTTCAAAGAAATCCAACACATGTTCACGAGGTCCTTGGTATACGATTTGCCCGTCTGATATTAGAATTATGTCATCAAACAGATTATATGTTTCTGGTGCTGGCTGTAAGAGGGAAACTACAGCAGTTCCTTGGAATATGTGAGTGGCTTGCTTTACCGAGCTTACAATCTGAAAGGTCGTAGAACTGTCTAAGCCAGTTGATATCTCATCCATGAATAACGCTTTTGCTGGCCCAACCAGCATTTCCCCTGTACGAAAATTCACAACCGCATTTCTTTTGTCATAAAACTATATAAAAATTGTTGAAAATGTTGAAAATTAAATCTCATTTTCTGAACCGAATTGAGTTCATGAGTGCATCTACCTGTGGTGAGTCGCTTTTTCTGTCCACCAGAAATCCCCCTTATCATTCCGTCACCCACCAAAGTGTCGGCACATATATCTAATCCTAGAATCTAAAATTTCATACATCAGAGATGAATGTCAATAACACGATACAAGCCTGTCAGTTAGCTTATAATTTCAAAGGAATTACCTTGAGAATGTAGTCAGTAAGCACATTTAACTCTTGCCCTTCTAGTGATGTTGCCTAAATTATCACAAAAAAGGGTAACTGTTGCACTCAAGATAATTTAATTTTCCGCTGTAATGTATTCTTCTTTACGTATTGGCATACCTTCATGAAAGCGTCAAGATCGGGATCCGGCTTAATGTTTGCTTCCTTTTCCCTCCGAGACAATTCCTTCAACATGTCTGCACAAATTATCAAATAGAAAACGTGACGACTGATTCAGCCCTTGAAATTAATGGAACAAAAACCAACTTCACATGCTTTTTTGAACCGTACTGACCAGAACGAGGTCCAACACCTTGGCATCTTGCCGAGAAAGCCAATGTTTCTCTCACGGTGAGTTCCCTTAAATGGAGATCATGCTGACTTATATAAGCTGATGTTCTTTGCGGAATGAACTCATTCATTTCATATCCATTGTATGTCACTCTCCCAGCAACCTGTATACGATTTTTGAGAAAATTAGTGGATGATCCCAATATCTATGTAGCTTTTATTTGCCTAAGGAGGTGTGGCAATTTTTGTACTTAACAAGGGAAATCTCCCTTCATCAAAACCCTAAGAAAATACGAATGTCGCTTTATTCACAAGATTTTGTTTCTTATTCTCACATGTGGTATCACTGGCTTTTGGCAGGTTTTAATGGCATTAGTATTGTTGTGTAGTTTATGTTATTATATAAAATTAGTTCCTAAGGACAAAGCAAAGTCTTTTATTTGCTTTGATCATTATGGTGCTCCCAGAAGAAGTTTCTAAAAGCCTTTTTAAGATCAAAAGAACAGTTTCTAGAACCATAACCAAAACACCAGTTGCAAGTTCAGGATTCTTACTTTGAGATTTTTATCGAGTTTTCCAGCCAAAGCAAGCAGCAATGTGGTTTTTCCAGAACTTGGTGGACCTAAAAGCAATGTCATTCTGCATGGGAAAAAGACAATAAATAAATCCGAAGTAGGATTTTGGATGATATCTCGGTTCATAAAATCGCCTTGTTTTTCAACTCACCTTCCCGCCTTTATAATTCCACTAACATCATGAAGGATGGTAAATGGCTTCTTTCTGTTAGGAAGTACGTGGAGATAATTCAGTGACCCCTGCAAGATTGCAGCATATGTTTAATTTCATCAAGAATATTGAATAATTTAATGACCAATTCTCATAATAAACGAAGAACATTATCAATATGTATCAAATTCAAATCTCAATATCGGATGCTTTATCACATTCTGGTGGATGAAGTTTACCTCTATTAGGTTCATAAGGAAGTTTGTTACGGTTGGCATTGCCCTACTACCAACATAAGCTTCTGCATCGACATTTAGATGCTCGAATCGAACCTCAATTGTCGGGAGACTAATTCCAACTCTGCATCAGTTTGTCAAAACAGTGGAACCCAATAATTAGTTCAAGTTCAAAATGATTACTTGACGCTAAGATCATCTGTAAGACTGGATTACACTGGTTTTCATAAAGCTTAGGCTCAAAATTATTAGTACCACTGAAGTTGAACTTCTTCAACAACCATCAATTTCCCTCACAGCATTTAGCTTTATAAGGCTGAATATACCAACGTGACTTTTCTAAAATATTCTCCATATAATCATGGGACCTTAACTTAATCCATGTGAATTCAACAGTAACGCGATGCATTATATTAAAGCAAACATTTCCATCACCCATTGGTTAATGTTTCGGCAACATATTTCTGAACAAATGTTGGCAGCAAACTAATCACGACGCTGCCAAATATATAGAAAAACAAAACATGATGGCACGCAACTTCAAGGATAAATTGGAATGCCGAACTAGGTAGTAGTTGGATATTTGTCAAATTGTGTGTTAGCTGGACCGTACACCTTAAAAATTAGCTAAAGTAGATGACTTAAGGTAGATTACAACTCAGGGGACCGCCTTATGCTTCCGAGTTTTTCCGAATTTTCAAACTCCAAATAAGTATTCATTGAAATAGTAATTAGAAAAGGTATTATTCACAAATAATTATTTTATTCATTGTAAATAGGTAATATCCATTAGAATGGAAAGGCTTTCTATGAATAGGTAACATCCATTGGTTGTGATATAGGTAATGTTTATTGAGGAATCCAATGCACCTTTGCATTTGTGCAATCTCAGCTATGGAATGGCAGGTTGAGATTGCACATTGTGCAAAGTTTGCACCATTTTTTTAAATTTTAAATTCGCCTTAAGGGCACTCACACTACTGCTCCTAAATGAGATTTATCCTAAATTTCAGTAATTAAAACCAAGGGATGCTTCCAAGTGTATCGAAACGCCATTCAATCTCCTAAAAATAAGAATATTTGCTACAACGATCCCCTTTAACACAAGGAATATCGTTTGTATGGCTACAATGTAATTTTTATTTTCTTACCTTTCGATAACAGTTTTATACATTTACCGTACATATTTTACATAGACATTATGAATTTAACATATGCCAATTGCAAAATAATTTTACATATTATATTACCCTTAAATGTTTTATAATTTATAAATTTTTACCCGCAAACTGACATTAATATAGTACATATATAATTTTCTAA
>MKEJ01015035.1:0-15186 GCA_001753735.1 Embelia ribes
ACCCACATTTTACTAGTTAACTAGGTCTATAGAATTAACTAGTGAGTTAACAAGTGATACACTTAATAAGTGAGTTAACTAGTCTACTGGAGATACAAAATTGTAGGCTACTAGTTAATTATTTTAATAAATAACTTAATGAATTAGATAACTAATTTATTAAAAATGCGGTTATCACTTGCCACCATTACCGATGTATGAGGCATTGCAACACCATATTAGCCATTACTGGTTGTCACGTCTATTGGCAATGTGCTACACTACAAATTTGAAAAGAATGAAGATGAAAAAATCACAGTTTCAATTCTCCCATTGTTATGCTGGGTCCACTTTTCACCCCGAAACCACACAACCTTACACACGTAATTATCACATCACTGTCGAACCCATGCCTTGAATACTGTTTGTTAAGTTATAAATTTATTATTTAATTATAATAACTAATATATGAGGATCATTGTTTTGAAATTTCCATTTGGACAAATTAGTACAAATATTTTTTATAAAGTCTCTTGTTAAACAAATTTAGTACAAATGTTATCCCAATGACGCATTCTTCAAATAGCAAGTGATTAAAGAAAAATTATTTATTTTTTTACTCCCATTTTAATAATTTTATATTTTTTATTCGTTCCAATATATAGTTCAGTTTTAATTTTAAAAAAATATATTCAATTGTACCGGTTAAATGAATCTCTACTAGCGTATAACTTCCTATAGAAAATCATTCTGTCAATTTTAAAATAACATTAATTTTTAAAATAAATAAATTAATTAGTTGCTCGCTTATATTTTAAGAAAAAGATGGATTCATGATTAATCCTTATAATATTTTTTTTCTTTTCTTCTGCCATTCATACACATCACCAAAGTCATCAAATTAAAGCCTATTTCCTTAATTCCAACAATCCTCTTAATTTCATATATGAGTCAAATTTTATATATAATTATATGTAGGAATTTCATACATGCTACCATATATGTATTATCACATAGCAAAAAAAGTAATATTTAATTATAATATTAATTTTTTTTTCTATGTATGAATACTCTCCTTCCAACATAGCAATAAATATATGATAATATATAAGAAATTCATTTATACAAGCATGTATGAAATCTTATTCATTTCATAAATTGCACATTACACAACTAAATTCATCAAATTGAAGGAGCCGACTTTCTTACAAGAAAATATTTTATTGTATTAATATAAAAATTAATCATGGTCACATATTGATTTATAAAATAAGGACGAGTCATTGATTAAGTTGGTTTAATTTTGAAGATTATAAAAGTGATATGATTTTTGTAAATGTTTTTATTATAATTATTAAATGATATTCCGATACATTAACACCGTTTCCTTCGTAGTATTTGCCCTAATTAAATTAGTAAAAATTATTAAAGGATATTCTGATACATTAACACCGTTTCCTTGTAGCATTTTCCCTAATTAAATTATATTTTCTTAATTGCAATAATCCTCTTAATTCCATTACTTAATATCACAAAAATTCATTCTCACTCCCAATTAAATACGCATTCTTCAAATAGCAACAGAATAAAATCTCTCTCTCTCTCTCTCTCTCTCTCTCTTTCTCTCTCTTATTACTACCATAACGAAACGCCACTTTCCTTCCTTCCCTCCGTCTCTCTCTCCAGAACCTCAATTCTCTCTCTCTTCGAGGGCAATGGCGACTTCTCCTCTTCATCCGACAACGGCGCCGGCGGTAGTGACGGCGGCTCCGGCATCTCTGTACGTCGGAGACCTGGGCCATGACGTCAGCGACGGGCAGGTGTTCGATCACTTCTCTGAGTTCAAGACGCTGTCGTCTGTACGAGTCTGTCGCGACTCGTCTACAGGACGATCGCTCTGCTACGGTTACGTCAATTTCATCTCTCCCCAAGATGGTATACACATATATACCCCTCTTTCTGTATCTCTGTGTACATATATGTATGTGTATCGATAATCTTTGCGAGTACAATGCCGTTTCATCTGATCCGTTTTTAGTGATTTACGTCTCCTCTTGCGCTTTGATTGTCCTGATTGTTTTGGAAATAATTGATATATATAAAATTTTATACTACATAGATACATGCATACAAGTATTTTGTTTATTTCTGTATGATGGTTACAAAATACAATGACGTGTCTACGAATTGTGCGCGCTCTCTCTCCAGCAAGCACATGCATATATATATATATATGGCCGGTTGCAATCCACTTAATCTGATTGAGTTTTTTCTTTCGTTTTATTGGAATTTAAGTATCATTCGTGGTTTGATCACCCAGATTGTGCAGGACTAATTGATGGAGTACACAGTATACACACACATAAACACACACAGTTATATACATACTTAATATTTTATTATATTTCTTTTATGGGTATTTGTGGTCTGTGTGAGCATATTTATATGTGTGCGTGCGTGCGTGGGTATGTATGGATAGTGAACATTTGTTTTGACATATGTGATCTTGGATGTATGATAATTAAATGATGGAATACATTCCAAGCTATATTCACATTTCTCAACCATTGGATCAACATAAATCCTATAGCATATATAATGCTTGTCAACTCATATATATATATATAATGTATGGCCACATCCAGTGGTGGAGCCAGAATCTCGGGTGTGTGGCCAAGCCCATGTGTTCTACATAGGGGAAAACAATTCCCCTATGATAGGCCGCATGGTGGGAATCTTTAAAAATTTTCGAATTTTAGATACAAATTTTGTTGAAATTCTACCTCCTAGCTCCGCCATTTGTCACATCTGGTTTGGTGACTGATTGCATATACTACCACTTAAATGTGTTTTAGCTTTTTTTTTTTTAATCCGTTTTCTTGATATTCAAGTCTAAATTTGCATTAGAAACTTCTTAATTGCTCAGGACTAACATGTCTTATCTACAATTTCGTATGTATAAATGTATGTATATTTGTAGGATAGTCGGAAAGATGTGTCCATCCATGTAAGCATGGCCTGATCTGGATGTCGGGCCAAGAATTTATGAATGAGTTTACATATAAAGATGTATGTTAAACTTATTGGTTGGACCAGGGCTGTATTTGCTACAAGCGATTGTGTTTTTGGATTGGTCATTTATAATTTGACTTTCAATTTGCGGCCCGAATGTCTAGATTGTTTGTAACTAATTGATATGATAAGTGGAAATTTTTTTGTCTGGTGTGTGTATATGGCCATATTTGATTGGGTTGGATAATGGTTTTAAATAACAGTGGCGGCTGCTGTAACGGTAACATTGGCGGTGTAACAGTTTTTGGGTATAATGGTTATAGCGTAACGGTAGCGGAAATCAAAGCCGCGAACTTTTTTCATCTTTGCAAAATTTTTTTGTTCTTTTTTTTTGCCGTAATGGTCTGTAACAGCCGTAACGGACCGATGTGGACCAATACGATGCCGTAATGACTGATACGTCATGGTTTCGGCTAATACGGACGAGGATTTTATACTCACCGATATATCGGCCCGTAATGGCTTCGGAGACCCTCAAAATTATAACGTAACGTAATAGTCGATATTTAAAACCATTGGATTAATCCATATTGAGGGTTGAGGTTTTGAATAGCATTAGCAGTTGCTTCTTGCTGAAAGGAATTTAAGGTAATTAAGCATATGTAAATAGTATAGGTGGCGATGAGTTTGATGACTGATCTTTTTGTGTGATGGTTGTGGAGATTTTGTTAATTAGGAGTTTAACGTTTCGGGTGACTGACTAGCATGAAAGAGCATTGAACACCCCCAGAAATTTGTTTCCATGGCATAAATACCTTGATTGCGATAGTATGAACTGGCTTAATGTATATTTTCATGTTGAGCTTTAATTGTGCAATTTATCTACTTTTCTCGATTCATGCACTTGCTTTTTCCTTTGACTTGGAATTATGTGATGTATTCAGTGGAGAATGAGGAATCTTTGTTGACAACAAAATGATTATTTGTTTTTCTCATTTTCTTTACATCGTGTCTTTTATTTCTTATCTTTATTTGGCATGTTTCTGGATGCTCTTGAATTAACTGTTTTTGGTTTGAATTTGGAACTGCTTACATTGTCTAATTTTATTTGAACAGCAATGCATGCTATTGAGGTGAAGAATCATTCCTCACTTAACGGAAAAATGATCAGAGTAATGTGGTCACATCGAGATCCTGATGCAAGAAAGAGCGGACTGGGGAATGTGTTTGTTAAGGTAATACATGTGTTCCAATAGCATAAAGTATTTTATCTGATCTTGGTTTCACAGTAGTTTTCATTTATGAACTTTCCGGGTATCGATTTCTGATATGGTGGCTTGTTTTGCAGAATTTGAGTGACACAGTTGACAATGCGCAGCTTCATGAAATGTTCAAAGGCTTTGGAAATATTTTGTCTTCCAAAGTAGTCACGTCGGATGATGGGAAGAGCAGAGGATATGGCTTCGTTCAGTTTCAGACTGAAGAATCTGCTAATGTGGCCATAGAGAAGCTTAATGGGTCCAACATTAGTGGAAAACAGATGTATGCACTTCCCCTTTTGTGGTTCACCTATTTTTTCGATTGGATAATTGTTGTGACTTTTGCTTGCTGCATATAGATTTTTATGTAAAGAATTACAGCATGTTGGGTATGCACTCATTTGTTTTTGTGGTGCTCTAATACCTTTATCATGTTCTTGTCATGTCTCATAGTTACGTTGGCAAGTTTGTGAAGAAGAGTGATCGGATCTTACCCAGTCCCGATGCTAAATATACAAATCTCTACATGAAGAATCTGGATTTAGATATTACAGAAGAAGTTCTTAAGGAGAAGTTTGCGGAGTTCGGCAAAATTTCAAGTTTAGTTATCTCAAAAGATGACAATGGAGCCTCTAAAGGTTTTGGCTTTGTAAACTTTGATAACCCTGAAGATGCCAAGCATGCAGCTGAAGCAATGAATGGATCTCAAATTGGTACTTTTAACAATTTTATTTATTTTTTCATTTACATTTAACTTAAAAAGATTTCATTAGAGCTTGTTTTTTCTCATGTCATGTTTTGGATAGGTTCCAAGGTTTTGTATGTAGCTAGAGCGCAGAAGAAATCAGAACGTGAGCAGATCCTACGTTGTCAATTTGAGGAGAAAAGAAGGGAGCAAATGTTGAAATACCAGGTACCACTGCTGCTCTTTCTATAATTGGTTCAGAACCAATTTTGTTTTGTAATTTGATAATTTTTTTGTTAACTTTTATTTTGTAGGGTTCAAACCTATATGTCAAGAATATTAATGATGATGTTACTGAGGATGAGCTGCGAGAGCACTTCAGCCAGTGCGGAACAATTACATCTGTAAAACTAATGCGAACTGATAAAGGAATCAGCAAGGGCTTTGGTTTCGTCTGCTTCTCTACTCCTGAAGAGGCCACTAAAGCTGTGAATGCCTTGCATGGTGAGTTGGTTATCTCATTTGTAGTATTCTGTAATAGTTATATCTTAAACTTTCATTTTGTAATGTAATCATGCTCAATGTTGTTATGTTGTCTTATAAAAGTAATTCAGCAACACTACTTTTTTTTTTTTTTTTTATTGGTGACCTAGGTTGGAAGACTGTGCAACTTATGCATCATATCTTCTTGAGAATAGTATTATTTGCCTCATTGCTCATTAATGTTGTTTTATGTTAACCAATTATTAGCATTGTTCATAAAAGTTTCTTTCCACGGAACCACAGATCTGCTAGTTAATATAATTTCTCTGTTTAGGTTGAAATTTTATTTATTTATTTTGGTGGAGGTTAATTGATGAATAGTTGCACATGTTAATTAAAGGAGTTTCATAAGATAATATTATATCGTAGGCATTGACTAGACATTTGGAACCATTTCCATTGCAGTGGTCGAAGCCAGTAGTACTGTAGCAGTTGAACGGAGGAAACAGTGTCTCTTTAGGGGGAAAAAATTCGATGTCACCAGGCACCTAATCCAAATAAGTAACACAATGTTAAGCAGTTTTTTTTTTTGGCTCCGGATGGATAGATGTGTTTTCCTGGCACTGAATTCTTGTTTTTTAACAGCGTAGGAAACTTAGAAGGATGTAAATATAAAGAAAATGCCATGTCGTAAATTAGCAACACTCTGGTGGTGTTTCCACAACCATTAAAGAAGATAACTTATAGTTGCCAGCTTATAGTTGATTTCTTGTGACAAGCACTTTGAACCTGATAAGTTTATAGCATAGAGAAGAAGGCAATTTTGGATATTATTCCAATGGAGTGGTATACATAATTTTGGATAGTGGATTAGTAAATAGATATTGCCCTTTTGGATATGGAATATAAATTGCTGTTCAGACTTTGCAAGAAAACTTTGTTCTTAAAAGTGTAACATGCTGTAGGCTTTGTAATATGTTCTTTCTTGACGTAGTTGTGGTTCGTCAAAATTTTCACTCTGTAGATGCCATACTTGTGGATACTGCTTACTCAAATTAAGTACACCTGACTTTATCTTCTCCTTTTTTGATCCTGACCAGTGAATTGTATATATGGGTAAATTCTATATGGTATAGAACTTATACATCATAACATGTACTGTAATCAAAGGAGCACTTCTGATTATCATTTTCTTTTTTCCCAGGACATCTATTTCACAGAAAGCCATTATATGTAGCTATTGCACAAATGAAAGAAGATAGACAAGCGCAACTACAAATTTACTATGCACAGCGTATGGCAGGCGTAGTTGGACCCCCGACTGTTATTCCTGGGCCATATCCTCTTTACTACCCGGCTCCCCCTGGTGTTGTTCCACAACTAGCCCCACGGCCTGGGATGATGTATCAGCCTCTAGGTCTTAGGCCAGGGTGGAGGCCTGACAGTTTTGTGCCTCCAATCAGACCTGGTTTTCAGCCCACCCCAATCCATGTGGTTAGTGCCCTATTCTACAGTTTTAAAGTGGACTCGGAACACAAGGTCATATCTATGCCATGCTTGTCTAATCATGTGGGGACAAATAATCCATTTGGTGATGATTGCCATTAGCATCCTTGTTTTAATGGATTTCATCAAACTTCTAAGACCCCAATCATCACCACAATATCTGGCTAGTTATAAACTAAACACACGTCCCTCTGCAATTGGTCATGCACACCCCATCATTTCATGGCTCATAGGGTACTTAGTACCTATCTTGTTCTTCCAGAAATGGTGCTCGGCAAATAGAATTTTCGCATACAATGTTTAAAAGGTTTTTGTTTATGGGTACTGGGAAGCAAAAGACTCTCCATAATTGCTCACAATCATAATCTTTGGCTGGTTAAACAACTAAAACACGTCTCTCTGCTATTGGTTACAGACTCCACTTCAGTTCATGGATTGGGTAATTAGTACCTTTCTGGTTCTTCGAGGCACTGTTTCTTGGAAATTAGAATTTTCATCCACACTTCAATGATTTCTTGTTTATGGGTTTTGGGAAGCAAGACTTATGATATTTATGGTAAAACATTTTTAAAAACAAATTTTCAGGTTCATATTCTGTGAATCTGTGCTACTCTCTGGATTTAGGTTTTGACGTGTTGTGGCTTCAGATAAGGAATGCTAGAGGATTTTGTCGATGCAAAATATATATATTTCTAAAATTTGAGGTTTTTGGTTTCAGGCAACTAATAATTCAAGGCAACACAGGCAACACAGGGGAAGAATGAATGGTCAAATGTTTCCACAGGGTGCGATCAGTAATGGTTCTTATTTTCCCAATGGACAACAACTTTCCCATACAATGACCTTAACAAACGGTTTAAGCGATCAACAGGTCTGGTATATCTTATTTGTTCAAATTATTGTATCCTATTTATTCCATCTGACCTCTTGCCATATCGGTCGTAGGTTATAGATTTTTCTAGTTTTTTTGCTGTCTCTTAAACTTTTAAGGCTAATTGAATCCATGGATTAACTCGTACCCACTCCTTTTCTTTCTATAATCAAGTTATACCACATATAAAGTGGAGCTATCTTTCGAGCTCTCCTAGGACTATCACTTTGAATTTCCAACTAGTATACGTACTTGCAACAAAGTACTAAGAGATTACAATTTTCTTTTCACTACATCCGAAGCCCTTTGATCCAGATCATCGATATTTCAGTGTTAATCACTACACACAATATTCACCATAAAAGTATAGACTATGGGTTCAGTGCTATTTTCCCACATGGAGGTTTCGGCCTAAATCTTCTAAAATGTTATTAACTTGGAGCATGTGAGCTTATGTACTGTAGATGGCTACTTTCTTATTCTATAGAAGTACTTTAAATTGTAACATTTTTGAGTTATTCTTGCAGCGGAACGGGCAGGCGAGATATGTGCCAAAGGGGCGTGCACATGATGTGGAGAAAGGATCATCTGGAGTTTCTTCTGATGCTGTTTCTGAGGCTGGCGTTGAGGGGTCTGAGTTGTTGAGCAGTAGGCTTGCTGCTGCTACTCCAGAGCAGCAGAAACAGATACTTGGGGAGCGTTTATATCCTCTTGTTAATAAACACAAGGTAATTAATATCTTAGTTTAACGGTGTCCAATTTTATGTTAATACTAACCATTGAAGGATCAACCAAAGCATTATTTTTGTTAGTGGCACAGAAAGGTAAAAGTTGAACAGATCTAGAAAATTTGGGAAGTGAACATATTATAAAACTCTTTATTGGTCTCTTTGGGATATGTAATTCAATTATACTTTTATGAAGCTTTAAACAAACGCAACCAGAAGGCGCTAAGTGTTTATTTGGAATATAGTTCATTTTCAATGTCGTCTGCATTTGTTTGTAAATACTGTAGTACAATCTGAAATAAAACTGAAACACTACGGAAATAGGCAATACTAAACATATTTTGACATTTTTTGTGAGTGTGAATAATAATCCAGTTTCACCTCTCTAAATTCTTAAAGAAACACAGCCAAATGATACAAGTGCAGATTCGATGGTGCATAAATTATTTATTGTTTAGCTTTTGCCCTCTATGCTAAGCAGTAGGCACACCAATATATTGCAGAATTTTACTCTGATGGGATCAATAAGCCATTTTAACCTCCATAAACCTTCAAACACAGCCAAACCATTCTATGTACTTACTCAGCGGTATATATCTTCTTCTCCATTTTATTCCACTTATTTTTTTGTTTGCAATGTACCCACACAAAGTAGTAACGCAAATGGGATTTAGAACCCTTCTTTTCTTTTTGTTTTTTTGCAAATATAAAATCTTATTTATGATTTCCTGTTTATTTTGTAGCCGGATCTTGTTGCTAAGATAACAGGGATGCTTTTGGAAATGGACAATGCGGAATTGCTTCTGTTGTTGGAGTCTCCAGAGTCATTGGCTGCCAAAGTGAATGAAGCAGTGCAGGTACTTAAGCTCTCAAAAGCTAATGTCTCAGGCCAAGAGTCACTCCATCCAAGCTTTTTATCTGCTGAGGTGGCAGTTAATTAAAATGATTATCGTCTTGATATAAGTTCAACCAGAGTGAAACTCGGTTTTGGCCTCGATTTTTTATATATAATTTGGTGAACCATTTGAAGTTGCAGCTCATAGAGAGATTTCTTTTTGTCTTACTAATTATCGCCATAGATATTTGCAGTGTTATAATTTAGACTTCTTGCTATAGAGACTTTACTGGATAGCTTTGAGTAGATGGTTAATGAACTCCAATTATATTAGGACTATGAGTTGTTATTCCTGAAAGTTGAATAATTTCATCAAGTGAGTTAAACTTGATTTTTAATTATTCAAGACGATTGGACAGTTAATTTGAAGTACCTGTGATAAGTGCCTTGACTTAGCGAGTCATTTCCTTGGTTATTAACTTATTTTCTCATTGTTGTCGTGTTTACATAGGTCTTGTATTTGTTTGTGTTTGGTTTATGAATCAGGTTAATTAATTTCATATGTTTACATGACAACTTGCAATTATGCATGTCTGTAAATCTTTGTTCCGCTGGTTCAAACCAAATGCACTCTTCAATAAAAGTTCATCACTTTTCTAGAAAAATTTAGATTGGAATGGCTTGAGAGTTGAAAAGTATAGGACTTTGTAGAAATAATTTAGCAATATGGAACTTTTTCCGAAACACTAGATTGAGAATGAATTGAGATTGCCTCAATTAGAGTAAACTTTTGATTGTTATCATTCATATAAGGAGACTAGTAAGCTTGGTAACCAAGTTACTGGTACCTACTTCATATTCAAGATAATCTTCTGAAGTTTTTTTACAATCTAAATGTATTCTAACACGCAGTAAAGGTACCTCGAGCAAGGCATTTGGTATTTAATAAAATTTTAATACGTTTGATATGAGCTAAAGGATACAATTTCTTTTATAATCTCAAACAATGGTGTGATAGTTGTTCATTGCAAACAAATTATAATTGGAATTTCAAGTGTTAGTAACTTTTTAACTATTATCTGCTAAAATACTAATTTTTCCTTCGAAAAGGAAGTTAGAGAACGTTGGGGATAAGTTATATACGTTGAGAGTCATCACCGATTTTCCGAAAAATATAAAAATCTTTCGGAATATTCTATAACTCTCTTAAACTTTCCAAACTTTACCAGAATTCTCTAGAATCTTTCGAATCTCTCCTGAATTCTCGGGAGTTATTTAGAACCTTCTAAATATTTCTACATCTTTTTTTAACTCACTAGAGTTTTCCGGAAGTTTTCGGATCCCTCCACTCTCTTTTTTTTTTCTCCATCACTCTCTAGAATATTCTAGCATAAATATCTTCTTGAAGTTTCTTTTTGTTGCCTCCAATGAAGCTTCTAGAATGTGTGACACCAAGCATAAAAGGAGACCTTAGGTCATCCTTGTGCAAGTAAGAAAAAGACACAAGTCTTAGTGTGAAATAAGTGAGGTGTCCAAGTGTATGAGTGTTCAATTAAACCTTTGTGTGAAAGTATTGTATTTCTATCAAAGTGTGTCAACTTGTGAGTGGTTGTGAGAGTATTTTGAGTGTAATTGTAAACTTACAAGTGTTTGAAATTAATAAATTCTCTATTTTTGTATTCCTATCCCAACAATTTGGTATCAGAACAAGGTTAGGCTTCGTTTGTCAAGGCATTCGTGCACAGTATGGTGAAAGTAAAGAAGGCTTCGTTTGTCGAGGCAATAATGCACCCACTGTTTACACTTGCTTGGTAAAAGTGAAGGAAGGTCACACTAATCACGATGGCGGATCTTGTGAACACAACTAATGGAATTGCAAGACTCAACAACCATAACTACCAGAGCTGAAAGAGTAGGATCAAGTCCTACCTTGAAGGGCAGGATTTATGGGAGGTTGTTAATGGCAACAATACAATACCTCCAAAAGATGCTGAGACACTCCGCAAGTAGAAGATCAAGATCGAGAAGGCAATATATGTACTAAAGTCGACCATTGAAGATGAGTTTCTTGGGCGTATAAGGGATAACAACATACCAAAGACAGCATGCGACACCTTTACGTCATTATTTTTGAAAACAAATGATGCTCGGCTCCAATTCCTTAAGAATGAGTTGATGTCCACCAACCAAGGAGGTAAACCATCAGTGAATGTTTTACAAAAATTAAGAATTTATATCGTGAAATCTCATATTTAGATCCTAAAGTAAACATAAATGAGGAAAGAATAAAGAGAATCATTATACATGGGGTAAAACCTGAGTCTAATGCATTCATCTCAACAATAAGGGGTTGGCCAACTCAAACTTCTCTAATAGAGTTATAGAATTTATTGGCCAATCAAGAAAGCCTATGCAAACAATTGGCCGAAGTCTCAATAAAGAATGAAGAAGAGGCACTCTTCAGTAAAAATAAAAGCATTGGACTAAACGAGGTGAATATTAATGGTCTAACTCTACAAGACCAAAGAAGAACGAAGATCATTCCAAACCATACCAGTAACAAGATAGAACCTTTCAAACAAGAGGAGCTAAGTTTGGCACCAACAACCATGATCAACAATCCTCAACACACTTGAAGCACAACATAAAGTACTACAACTATGAAAAGAGAGGTCACTACGCGAAGGATTGTTGTTCAAAGAAAAGGCAGGTGGAAGGTAATCTATGACATCCAAAAGCCACCAAGACAACAATGACGAGGAGTGGGACTTCCAAGCATCCTTTGCAATGCTTGGTCCTAATGAAGTAGATTACTCTGAAGAAGAAGTAGACTTTGATGCATAAGAAATGAAAGAGCAGTATAGTCCAGCTACTAGTAAAGTAGTTGTATGCTTGATTGTGTCTGAGACTAATGAATCGGTATTTGTGGCGGAGTTCAATCCAGGAGCAATCAACTACAGAAGTGATTGGATCATTGATTTTGGTTGCTCGAATCACATGACTGGAGACAAAGAGAAGCTGTCCAATATGTCTGAGTACAAAGGAAATTGAGTAGTATTGACTACTGATATTCAAGGCTGCCGATCACCCATGTTAATAAGACAATCATCACTCCTCATTTTAATAGTAGTTAGATTCATCTACAAGATGTCTATCATGTGCAAGGGATGAAAAAGAATATTTTATCAGTCTTACAACTCACATCCTCGGGCAATTATGTATTATTTAGCCCAAAAGATGTGAAGGTTTATCAGAAGCTTAAGCTAGTTGGTACCCCTGTCATGGAGGGACGATGGTTGGAGTCTATTTACGTAATGTTAGTTGAATCGACTTACGTAGATAAGACTCATAAAAATTAGATTGCAGATCTCTGTCATGCACGTCTGGGACATGAAAGCCATCATAAGTTGAAGATAATAATGAATAAGTCCATGCTCAAGGGTTTTCCTCAGCTAGACATTCAAGGAAATACTATTTGTGTTGGGTGCTAGTATGGTAAGGCACATCAGTTACCATACTAAAAGTCAAAGCATAGGTCTAAGGAACCCTTGGAGCTTATTCACTCAGATGTCTTCAGGCGTGTGAAACAAGCTTCAATCAGTGGCATGCGATGCATGGTAACCTTTATTGATGACTTCTCAAGGTACGTATGGGTTTAGTTTTTAAAAGAAAAGTCTAAATTTCTAGCCAAATTTAAAGAATTTTGTAAGAAGATTGAAAGTGAGATTGGAAAGAAGATCCGATACTTGCGAAAAAATAATGGTGGAAAGTATACATCAAAAGAATTCGCCGAGTATCTTGGAGAATGTAAAATTCGGCATCAGTTTACCTGGTCAGATACTCCACAATAAAATGGAGTAGCTGAGAGAAAGAACAAGCATCTTGCAGAGACTTGCTAGAGCATGCTGCATGCTAAGAACGTGCCTGGCTAATTCTGGGCAGAGTGTATGAAGACTGCAACCTATGTAATCAATAGGCTACTGCAGGAAAGATTGGGATTTATCTCACCCTTTGAGAAGTTATGGAGCTACAAGCTCACTATAATTCACTTTCGAGTATTCAGATGTGTATGCTATGTATTTGTGCCAAATCATTTAACTAGCAAATTTGACAAGAAAGCAGTTCGATGAATCTTTGTAGGCTACCCTAGTCAGAAAAAAGGGTGGATATGCTGCAACCCCATAAATGGTCATTGCTACACCTCTAGGAACGTTGTCTTTGATGAAGCCTCATCCTGGTGGCCTTCACAAGACGTAATTTTGCCAGACTATGAAGAATTGGAGGATTAATTACAAGAGAAGTTGGGGGAGCCAAGTCAAGAAGAAGAGGCACCTCCTAGTCCAGAAATCACTAAAGGTGACGAATAACAAGTCATTATTCGTCAAAGACACCAGTAAGGTCTTCAAGTATCTGGAAAATAGGTGTTCATCATAGGAGTTCAAAAGAAGTTCGCCCAAGCCAACAAGAAAAAGTTGAGGAGGACAGGCCAAAACTTAGAAGGTCGAAAAGAAGACCCAAACCTAATCCCAAATATGCAAATATTGCTCTAGCTGCAGAAGAAAGCACAATAGATCCAACAACATTTAAAGAGGTATCCCGAGGCAAGGAATGGCAGAAGGCAATGGAAGAAGAGATTCAAGCCCTTAAACAAAATCAAACTTGGGAGCTCGTCCCTAAGCCCAAGAATGTGAAACCAATATCTTGCAAGTGGGTGTATAAGGTAAAAATTCGTCCTGATGGATCTTTAGAGAGGCATAAGCAAGGCTAGTAGCTCAAGGCTTCTCACAGTAATATGGACATGATTATGATGAAATATTCAATCCAGTAGCTAAAATCACAACAGTGAGAGTACTAATAGCGCTTGCAGCCAACAAGTCTTGGAAGCTGTGGCAGATAGATGTGAAGAATGCTTTCTTGTATGGAGAGCTAGATCGAGAAATCTATATGGACCAACCCAAGGGATTTGAAAGCAAAGTCCATCCAACCTATGTTTGCAGCTAAAGAAAGCATTGTATGGCTTAAAGCAAGCGCCAAGAACTTGGTATGGAAAAATAGCAGAGTTTTTGGTTCAAAGAGGGTATTCAGTAGCACCAGTTGACTCGAGCTTGTTTGTCAAGCCTCAAATGGAAAACTAGTTGCGGTGCTAGTATACATGGATGACTTAATCATCACCAGAGATGATGATGAAGAAATTCAAGGGACGAGAGAGAACCTCTCAGTATGGTTTCAAATGGAAGAGCCTGGTGAACTTAAGTGCTTCCTCGGGCTTGAAGTAGAACAAAGCAATGAAGGGCTATTCCTCTGCCAGAAGAAGTATGTAAAAGATTTGTTGCAGAAGTATGGGATGCTTGAGTGCAAACTAGTCTTTATACTAATGGAAGTGAATGCCAAGTTATGCTCTGAAAAAGGAAATGACTTGGAGGATGAAATTATGTATCGGCAACTAGTAGGTAGTTTAATTTACCTCAATCTTACTCGACTAGATATTACATATATAGTTGGTGTAGTAAGTCGGTATATGCAGAAGCCAAAGAAGTTACATTTAGAAGCAGTTCGCCAAATATTAAAGTACGTGAAAGGCACAATTGATTTTAACCTCTTATATAAAAGGGAAAAGAATGTAAGATAATAGGTTTTGTAATGTTGATTATACCGGAGATCATGACACAAGGAGATCAACTATTGGATACGTGTTCTGTCACGCCCCGACTTTCCATAAACCCGGGGACGTGAGTTTTACAAAGAGAAGAACAACATTTAATAATTAAATAAACATTCCATCACTATCGCATACCTCACTGTTACAAATATATCATTACAACAGCATT
>MKEJ01015038.1:0-14155 GCA_001753735.1 Embelia ribes
ATATATGTGTGTGTGCACGTGCATGAGTGTGCATGTCCCTGTGTTTTTTTGTGGACTTAAACGGGATTTTAATTTTCTTCTTTTCGGTTCTACATACTGTGAAATTATTGATAAGGTTGTTAGATTGTTGATTATGATGTGATCTGAGGTTATAATGTTTGTATTTATATTATGTATATAGACATATTTTTATACATGAAAGGGTTTATTGGTATTATTATTTTTATTACAGGTATGAACTGATCAAGATGGCCCCAAGGTTGAATGAAGTTTTATATGGATGTTTTGTTGAGAGTCATCACCGACTTTCCAGAAAATACCAAAATCTTCCAAAATATTTTTATAGCTCTCTTGAACTTTCCAAACCTTACCGGAATTCTCTAGAATCTTTCGGATCTCTCTGAATTCTCTGGAATTATCTAGAACCTTCTAAATATCTCTACATCTTTCTTGAACTCACTAGAGTTCTCCGGAAGTTTCCGGATCCCTCCATCCCCCTCTTCTTCTCTCCATCACTCCCTAGAATATTCTAGCATAAATATCTTCTTGAAGCTTCTAGAATGTGTGATATCAAGTATAAAAGGAGACCTTAGGTCATCCTTGAAAAAGCAAGAAAAAAGACACAAATCTTAGTGTAAAATAAGTATCCAAATGCATGAGTATTCAATTAAACCTTTGTGTGAAAGCATTGTATTTCTATCAAAGTGTGTCAATTTGTGAGTAGTTGTGAGAGTATTTTGAGTGTAATTATAAACTTACAAGTGTTTGAAATTAATAAATTCTCTATTTTTGTGTTCATATCCCAACAATTTGGTATCAAAGCAAGGTTAGGCTTTGTTTATCGAGGCATTCATGCACAGTTCGGTAAAAATAAAGAAGGCTTCGTTTGTTGAGGCGATTGTACACCCACTATTTACACTTGCTTGGTGAAAGTGAATAAGGTCATACCAAGTCACGATGGCGGATCTTGTGAACACAACTAATGGAATTGCAAGACTCAACAACTATAACTACTAGAGTTGGAAGAGTAGGATCAAATCCTACCTTGAAGGGCAGGATTTATGGGAGGTTGTTAATGGTAGCAATACAACACCTCTAGAAGATGTTGAGACACTCCGCAAGTAGAAAATCAAGGCCGGGAAGGTAATATATGTGCTACAGTCGACTATTAAAAATGAGTTGCTTGGGTGCATAAAGGATAACGACATACCAAAGACAGCATGGGACACCTTTGCATCATTATTTTAGAAAATAAATGATGCTCGACTCCAGTTCCATGAGAATGAGTTGATGTCCATCAACCAAGGAAGTAAATCCACCAGTGAATATTTTACAAAAATTAAGGATCTATGTCATGAAATCTCAAATTTAGATCCTAAAGTAAACATAAAAGAGGAAAGAAAGAGGAAAATCATTATACACGGGTTAAAACCTGAGTATAATGCATTCATCATGGCAATAAGGGGTTGGCCAACTCAACCATCTCTAATAGAGTTAGAGAATTTATTGGCCAATCAAGAAAGCCTATGCAAACAAATGATTAGAGCCTCAATAAAGAATGAAGAGGAGGCACTCTTCAGTAAAAATAGAAAAATTGGACCAAAACGAGGTGGACACGAATAGTCTAACTCTAAAAGAACAAAGAAGAACGAAGATCATTCCAGACCATACCGGCAACAAGATAGAAGCTCTCAAACAAGAGAAGCTCAGTTTGGCAACAACAACTACGATCGACAATCCTCGATACACTAGAGGCACAATATAAAGTGCTAAACTGTGGAAAGAAAGGTCATTACAAGAAGAACCGTCGTTCAAAGAGAAGGTCGGTAGAACGTAACCTAGTGACATCCAAAAGCCACCAAGACAACAGTGACGAGGAGTGGGACTTCTAAGCATCCTTTGTAATGTTTGGTCTTAATGATTTAGATTGCTCTGAAAAAGAAGTAGACTTTGATGCATGGAAAGTACAAGAGCAGTATAGTCCAGCTACTAGTGAAGTAGTTGTATGCTTGATTATGTCTGAGACTGATGAATCAACTTTTGTGGCGGAATCCAATCCGGGAGCAATCAACTACATTAGCGATTGGATCGTTGATTCTGGTTGCTCGAATCACATGACTGGAGACAAAGAGAAGTTATCAAGCATGTCTGAGTACAAAGGACACCGAATAGTATTGACTATTGATAATTTAAGGCTGTCGATCACCCATGTTGGTAAGACAATCATTACTCCTCGCTTTAACAGTAGTCAAATTCATCTGCAAGATGTCTATTACGTGCCAGGGAAGAAAAAGAATCTTTTATCAGTCTCATAACTCACATCCTCAGGCAATTATGTATTATTTAGCCCAAAAGATGTGAAGGTTTATCAGAAGCTTAAGCTAGCTGGCACCCCTGTCATGGAGGGACGACGGTTGGAGTCTATCTATGTAATGTCAGATGAATCGGCTTAATAGATAAGACTCTAAAAAATGAGACTGCAGATCTCTGGCATGCACGTCTCGGACATGTAAACTATCACAAGTTGAAGATAATGATGAATAAGTGCATGCTCAAGGGTCTTCCTCAGCTCGACATTTGAGGAAATACTATCTATGTTGGGTGCCAATATGGTAAGGCACATCAGTTACCATACTAAAAGTCAAAGCATAGGTCTAAGGAACCCTTGGAGCTTATTCACTCAGATGTCTTCAGGCGTGTGAAACAAGCTTCAATCAGTGGCATGCAATACATGGTAACCTTCATTGACGACTTCTCAAGAAACATATGGATTTATTTTTTAAAAGATAAGTTTAAAGTTCTAGCCAAATTTAAAGAATTTCGTAAGAAGGTTGAAGGTAAGATTGGAAAGAAGATCCGATGTTTACAAACAAATAATGGTGGAGAGTATACATTAGAAAAATTATCCGAGTATCTTGGAGAATGTAAAATTCGGCATCAATTTACCTATTCAGGTACTCCACAACAAAATGGAGTAGCTGCGAGAAAGAACAGGCATCTTGTAGAGACTTGTCGGAGCATGCTACATGCTAAGAACGTACCTGACCGATTCTAGGCAGAGTGTATGAAGACTGTAGCTTATGTAACCAATAGGCTACCGAAGGAAAGATTGGGATTTATCTCACCCTTTGAGAAGTTATGGAGCTACAAGCTCACTATAATTCACTTTCGAGTATTCAGATGTGTATGCTATGTTTTTGTGCCAAATCATTTAAGTAGCAAATTTGACAAGAAAGCAGTTTGACGCATCTTTGTGGGCTACCCTATCAGAAAAAAGGGTAGATATGCTGCAACCCCATAAATGGTCATTGCTATACTTCCAGGAACGTTGTCTCTGATGAAGGCACATCCTGGTAGTCTTCACAAGACATAATCTTGCCAGATTCTGAAGAATTGAAGGATCAATTACAAGAGAAGTTGGGGGGAGCCAAGTCAAGAAGAAGAGGCACCTCCTAGACCAAAAATCACTAAAGGTGATGAAGAACAAAGTCCTTATTCGTCAAAGGCATTAGAAAGGTCTTCAAGTCCCTGGAAAACAGGTGTTCATCACAGGAGTTCAGAAGAAGTTCACCCGAGCCAACAAGAAGAAACTGGGGAGGACAGGCCAAAACTTAGAAGGTCAAAAAGAAGACCCAAACCTAATCTCAAATCTGCAAATTTTGCTCTAGCTACAGAGGAAAACATAATAGAGCCAACAACATTTTAAGAGGCATCTCGAAGCAAGGAATCGCAGAAGGGAATGGACGAAGAGATTTAAGCCCTTAAACAAAATCAAACTTGGGAGCTCGTCCCAAAGCCTAAGAACTTGAAGCTGATATCTTGCAAGTGGGTATATAAGTTAAAAACTCGTCCTGGATCATTAAAGATGTATAAAGCAAGGCTAGTAGCTCGAGGCTTCTCACAGCAATATAGATTGGACTATGATCAAATATTCAGTCCAGTAGCTAAGATCACAATAGTGAGAGTACTAATAGCGCTTGCAGCCTACAAGTCTTGGAAGTTGTGGCAAATGGACGTGAAGAATGATTTCTTGCATGGAGAGCTGGATCGAGAAATCTATATGGACCAACCCAAGGGATTTGAAAGCAAAGTCCATCCAACCTATGTTTGTAAGCTAAAAAAGCATTGTATGGCTTAAAGCAAGTACCAATAGCCTGGTATGGAAAAATAACATAGTTTTTAGTTCAAAGTGGGTATTCAGTAGCACCAGCTGACTTGAGCTTGTTTGTCAAGCCTCAAGGTGGAAAACTAGCTGCAGTGTTAGTATACGTAGATGACTTAATCATCACCGGAAATGATGATGAAGAAATTCAAAGGACAAGAGAGAATTTATCAGTATGGTTTCAAATGAAAGAGCTTAGTGAACTTAAGCACTTCCTCGGGCTTGAAGTTGAACAAAGCAATAAAAAGCTATTCCTCTGCTAGAAGAAGTATGCAAAAGATCTATTGCAGAAGTATGGGATGCTTGAGTGCAAGCCAGTATCTACACCAACGGAGGAAAATGCCAAGTTATGCTCAGAAGAAGGAAATGGCTTGGAGGATGCAACTATGTATCGACAACTAGTAGGTAGTTTAATCTACCTCACTCTTACTCGGCCAGATATTACACATGCAGTTGGTGCAGTAAGTCGGTATATGCAGAAGCCAAAGAAGTCACATTTAGAAGTGGTTCGTTGAATACTAAGGTACGTGAAAGGCACAATTGACTTCGGCCTCTTATATAAAAAGGGAAAAGAATGTAAGATAATAAGTTACTGTGATATTGGCTATGTTGGAGATCATCATACAAGGAGATCAACTACTGAATACGTGTTCAATCTTGGTTCAGGACAATCTCTTAGTGTAGCAAAATACAACCAATAGTATCACTGTCAACCACTGAGGCTGAATACAGAGCAGCGACAATGCCAACTCAAGAAAGCATGTGGCTAATACAATTAATGGAGGATCTACATCAACTAGTAAACTATGGAGTACAAATGTATTGCAACAATCAATCCGTAGTACGCTTGGCCGAGAATCCAGTGTTTCATGCAAGGACTAAATACATGGAGATACACTACCATTACATAAGAGAGAATGTATTGCAAGGAGAGATCAAGATGAAAGCAATTAGAACAAATGACCAAGTGGCAGACATTTTCACAAAAGGACTTAGTGCTACAAAGTTTGCAGAATTTCGAAATCAGCTTGGAATGGCTATCCGATTAGAGTTGCAAGGGTAAGTCGATGATGAGGGTGAATGTTGAAAGTCATCACCGACTTTTCGGAAAATACCAAAATCTTTATGAATATTCTATAACTCTCTTGAATCTTTCGGATCTCTCTTGAATTCTCTGGAGTTATCTAGAACCTTCTAAATATTTCTACATCTTTCTTGAACTCACTAGAGTTCTCCGGAAGTTTCCAAATCCCTCCATCCCCCTCTTCTTCTCTACATTACTCCCTAGAATATTCTAGTATAAATATCTTCTTGAAGCTTCTTTTGTTGCCTCCAATGAAGCTTCTAGAATGTGTGACATCAAGTATAAAAGGAGACCCTAGGTCATCCTTGAAAAAACAAGGAAAAGACACAAGTCTTAGTGTGAAATAAGTGAGGTGTCCAAGTGTGTGAGTGTTCAATTAAACCTTTGTGTGAAAGTATTGTATTTCTATCAAAGTGTGTCAACTTGTGAGTGGTTGTGAGAGTATTTTGAGTGTAATTGTAAACTTACAAGTGTTTGAAATTAATAAATTCTCTATTATTGTGTTCATATCCCAATAATTTGGAATCAAAGCAAGGTTAGGCTTCGTTTGTCGAGGCATTCGTGCATAGTTCGGTGAAAGTAAAGAAGGCTTCGTTTGTCAAGGTGATCGTGCACCCACTGTTTACACTTGCTTGGTGAAAGTGAAGGAAGGTCACACCAAGTCACGATGGCGGATCTTGTGAACACAACTAATGGAATTGCAAGACTCAACAACCATAACTACTAGAGCTGGAAGAGTCGGATCAATGTATGACTTGATCCGACTCTTCCAACTCCAGTAGTTATGGTTGTTGAGTCCGGGCAGGATTTATAGGAGGTAGTTAATGACAATAATACAATACCTCTATAAGATGCTAAGACACTCCGCAAGTGGAAGATCAAGGCCGGGAAGGTAATGTATATGCTAAAATCGACCATTGAAGATAAGTTACTTGGGCGCATAAAAGATAACGATATACCAAAGACAGCATGGGACACCTTTGTATCATTATTTTCGAAAACAAATGATGCTCGGCTCTAGTTCCTTGAGAATGAGTTGATGTCCAACAACCAAGGAGGTAAATCTATCAGTGAATATTTTACAAAAATTAAGGATTTATGTCATGAAATCTCAGATTTAGATCCTAAAGCAAACATAAATGAGGAAAGAATGAGGAGAATCATTATACATAGTTAAAACCTGAGTACAATGCATTCATCATGGCAATAAGGGGTTGGCCAACTCAACCATCCCTAATAGAGTTAGAGAATTTATTGGCCAATCAAGAAAGCCTATGCAAACAAATGGTTGGAGTCTCAATAAAGAATGAAGAGGAGGTACTCTTTAGTAAAAATAGAAGAATTGGACCAAAATGAGGTGGACACTAATGGTCTAACTCTACAAGACCAAAGAAGAACAAAGATCATTCCAGAACGTACCAGCAACAAGATAAAAGCTTTCAAACAAGAGGAGCTTAATTTGGCAGCAACAACCACGATCAACAATCCTCAACATACTGGAGGCGCAATATAAAGTGCTACAACTGTGGAAAGAGAGGTCACTACGTGAAGGACTATCGTTCACAGAGAAGGCTGGCAGAAGGTAACCTAGTGACATCCAAAAGCCACCAAGACAACAATGACGAGGAGTGGGACTTCCAAGCATCCTTTGCAATGCTTGGTCCTAATGAAGTAGATTACTCTGAAGAAGAAGTAGACTTTGATGCATAGGAAGTACAAGAGCAGTATAGTCCAGCTACTAGTGAAGTAGTTGTATGCTTGATTATGTCTGAGACTAATAAATCAACTCTTGTGGTGGAGTCTAATCCGGGAGCAATCAATTACAACAATGATTGGATCGTTGATTCTGGTTGCTCGAATCACATGACTGGAGACAAAGAGAAGTTATCAAGCATGTCTGAGTACAAAGGACACCGAATAGTATTGACTATTGATAATTTAAGGCTGTCGATCACCCATGTTGGTAAGACAATCATTACTCCTCGCTTTAACAGTAGTCAAATTCATCTGCAAGATGTCTATTACGTGCCAGGGAAGAAAAAGAATCTTTTATCAGTCTCATAACTCACATCCTCAGGCAATTATGTATTATTTAGCCCAAAAGATGTGAAGGTTTATCAGAAGCTTAAGCTAGCTGGCACCCCTGTCATGGAGGGACGACGGTTGGAGTCTATCTATGTAATGTCAGATGAATCGGCTTAATAGATAAGACTCTAAAAAATGAGACTGCAGATCTCTGGCATGCACGTCTCGGACATGTAAACTATCACAAGTTGAAGATAATGATGAATAAGTGCATGCTCAAGGGTCTTCCTCAGCTCGACATTTGAGGAAATACTATCTATGTTGGGTGCCAATATGGTAAGGCACATCAGTTACCATACTAAAAGTCAAAGCATAGGTCTAAGGAACCCTTGGAGCTTATTCACTCAGATGTCTTCAGGCGTGTGAAACAAGCTTCAATCAGTGGCATGCAATACATGGTAACCTTCATTGACGACTTCTCAAGAAACATATGGATTTATTTTTTAAAAGATAAGTTTAAAGTTCTAGCCAAATTTAAAGAATTTCGTAAGAAGGTTGAAGGTAAGATTGGAAAGAAGATCCGATGTTTACAAACAAATAATGGTGGAGAGTATACATTAGAAAAATTATCCGAGTATCTTGGAGAATGTAAAATTCGGCATCAATTTACCTATTCAGGTACTCCACAACAAAATGGAGTAGCTGCGAGAAAGAACAGGCATCTTGTAGAGACTTGTCGGAGCATGCTACATGCTAAGAACGTACCTGACCGATTCTAGGCAGAGTGTATGAAGACTGTAGCTTATGTAACCAATAGGCTACCGAAGGAAAGATTGGGATTTATCTCACCCTTTGAGAAGTTATGGAGCTACAAGCTCACTATAATTCACTTTCGAGTATTCAGATGTGTATGCTATGTTTTTGTGCCAAATCATTTAAGTAGCAAATTTGACAAGAAAGCAGTTTGACGCATCTTTGTGGGCTACCCTATCAGAAAAAAGGGTAGATATGCTGCAACCCCATAAATGGTCATTGCTATACTTCCAGGAACGTTGTCTCTGATGAAGGCACATCCTGGTAGTCTTCACAAGACATAATCTTGCCAGATTCTGAAGAATTGAAGGATCAATTACAAGAGAAGTTGGGGGGAGCCAAGTCAAGAAGAAGAGGCACCTCCTAGACCAAAAATCACTAAAGGTGATGAAGAACAAAGTCCTTATTCGTCAAAGGCATTAGAAAGGTCTTCAAGTCCCTGGAAAACAGGTGTTCATCACAGGAGTTCAGAAGAAGTTCACCCGAGCCAACAAGAAGAAACTGGGGAGGACAGGCCAAAACTTAGAAGGTCAAAAAGAAGACCCAAACCTAATCTCAAATCTGCAAATTTTGCTCTAGCTACAGAGGAAAACATAATAGAGCCAACAACATTTTAAGAGGCATCTCGAAGCAAGGAATCGCAGAAGGGAATGGACGAAGAGATTTAAGCCCTTAAACAAAATCAAACTTGGGAGCTCGTCCCAAAGCCTAAGAACTTGAAGCTGATATCTTGCAAGTGGGTATATAAGTTAAAAACTCGTCCTGGATCATTAAAGATGTATAAAGCAAGGCTAGTAGCTCGAGGCTTCTCACAGCAATATAGATTGGACTATGATCAAATATTCAGTCCAGTAGCTAAGATCACAATAGTGAGAGTACTAATAGCGCTTGCAGCCTACAAGTCTTGGAAGTTGTGGCAAATGGACGTGAAGAATGATTTCTTGCATGGAGAGCTGGATCGAGAAATCTATATGGACCAACCCAAGGGATTTGAAAGCAAAGTCCATCCAACCTATGTTTGTAAGCTAAAAAAGCATTGTATGGCTTAAAGCAAGTACCAATAGCCTGGTATGGAAAAATAACATAGTTTTTAGTTCAAAGTGGGTATTCAGTAGCACCAGCTGACTTGAGCTTGTTTGTCAAGCCTCAAGGTGGAAAACTAGCTGCAGTGTTAGTATACGTAGATGACTTAATCATCACCGGAAATGATGATGAAGAAATTCAAAGGACAAGAGAGAATTTATCAGTATGGTTTCAAATGAAAGAGCTTAGTGAACTTAAGCACTTCCTCGGGCTTGAAGTTGAACAAAGCAATAAAAAGCTATTCCTCTGCTAGAAGAAGTATGCAAAAGATCTATTGCAGAAGTATGGGATGCTTGAGTGCAAGCCAGTATCTACACCAACGGAGGAAAATGCCAAGTTATGCTCAGAAGAAGGAAATGGCTTGGAGGATGCAACTATGTATCGACAACTAGTAGGTAGTTTAATCTACCTCACTCTTACTCGGCCAGATATTACACATGCAGTTGGTGCAGTAAGTCGGTATATGCAGAAGCCAAAGAAGTCACATTTAGAAGTGGTTCGTTGAATACTAAGGTACGTGAAAGGCACAATTGACTTCGGCCTCTTATATAAAAAGGGAAAAGAATGTAAGATAATAAGTTACTGTGATATTGGCTATGTTGGAGATCATCATACAAGGAGATCAACTACTGAATACGTGTTCAATCTTGGTTCAGGACAATCTCTTAGTGTAGCAAAATACAACCAATAGTATCACTGTCAACCACTGAGGCTGAATACAGAGCAGCGACAATGCCAACTCAAGAAAGCATGTGGCTAATACAATTAATGGAGGATCTACATCAACTAGTAAACTATGGAGTACAAATGTATTGCAACAATCAATCCGTAGTACGCTTGGCCGAGAATCCAGTGTTTCATGCAAGGACTAAATACATGGAGATACACTACCATTACATAAGAGAGAATGTATTGCAAGGAGAGATCAAGATGAAAGCAATTAGAACAAATGACCAAGTGGCAGACATTTTCACAAAAGGACTTAGTGCTACAAAGTTTGCAGAATTTCGAAATCAGCTTGGAATGGCTATCCGATTAGAGTTGCAAGGGTAAGTCGATGATGAGGGTGAATGTTGAAAGTCATCACCGACTTTTCGGAAAATACCAAAATCTTTATGAATATTCTATAACTCTCTTGAATCTTTCGGATCTCTCTTGAATTCTCTGGAGTTATCTAGAACCTTCTAAATATTTCTACATCTTTCTTGAACTCACTAGAGTTCTCCGGAAGTTTCCAAATCCCTCCATCCCCCTCTTCTTCTCTACATTACTCCCTAGAATATTCTAGTATAAATATCTTCTTGAAGCTTCTTTTGTTGCCTCCAATGAAGCTTCTAGAATGTGTGACATCAAGTATAAAAGGAGACCCTAGGTCATCCTTGAAAAAACAAGAAAAAGACACAAGTCTTGGTGTGAAATAAGTGAGGTGTCCAAGTGTGTGAGTGTTCAATTAAACCTTTGTGTGAAAGTGTTGTATTTCTATCAAAGTGTGTCAACTTGTGAGTGGTTGTGAGAGTATTTTGAGTGTAATTGTAAACTTACAAGTGTTTGAAATTAATAAATTCTCTATTTTTGTGTTCATATCCCAACATGTTTTTGGTTTCAATGGACAAAAAAAAAAAAAATATTGTAATGATGTAATTATGTGTTGGATGTCAGCATATGCCTTAAAGGTGACTTTGTTGAATCTTCATTGTTGAGTTTGTTGGGCTGTCTTCATTGTTGAGAATCTTCATCACTATTTGTTAAGTCATGTTATTTCTTATGACTCTGTTAAGGAAAACGGCCGAGATTAACGAGCATTAAGGAATAAAGCTCGGCTCGTTTAGCCAAATGAACCGGGCCGAGCTCGGACCCGAGTCTCATAGAAATGATGCGGTTTGAGCCTGAACAGAAATTATAGGACTCGTACCGAGCCCAATTCGAGTAAGAGCGAGCATTGTAACAAGTGAGCCAAGCCTGAACAAATCGGTCTTGGCTCGGTTCGGCTCGGCTCGACTCGACTTATTTGAATCCCTAAATGTCTTATGAAAATATTATCAAAACAAATTTATGTTATCAAAATAGGTAGGAAAACTGATGCTTTGTATTTTGGCACTTCCTATAAATAAACTTCAAAAAAGTATTTTCAATTAAGAAAAATATATTTTTAGAAATTTTATAAAACAAATTATTTCAAACTTTTGGACGTAATTTTATTTAAATAAATTGAATAAACTCATCCGTATAACACAAGGCTCTTTTGTCATGCTATATTTTACTAATTAAGGATGTGGACGGTTCAATTTAGATGATATTTTAATTTATTTTAATTTTGGTCTTAAAATTATGTATATGTTTTCTTCTTTAACTTTTATATTCGTCCACAACTTTTCAAGTATAGGTGTTGGAATGTTTTGCATGACAATAGGATGCGAATTTAGTCCAATTATCTTTATTTTTGGATAATTCCAAAATCTATTTGAATTAATTTTATACAAATAATATTCTATATAAAACCTAATATTAAAAAATATTATATTATTTTTTATGTCCAAATGGATTTTGGAATATACCATCGTTATAAATGATCTAACTTCACATATCTAGCATTTTGCAAAAAAAAAAATAACAATAAAATAAAATAAAAATTCGTATTTTTCCAAAAAATGATGGAAAGTGGACAAAATTCCAACCATATAACAACTTGACAACACTACTCTTTCTATGTGTTCATAACATATACAAATGATATAGAGCTTGGGCAAAAGAAAAAAAAGTTGAAAATAAGAAATGGATTAATCATATCATTAACTCTATATTTGGTTGATCCGAATATTTGGCAAACCGCTAGGTGGTGAGAGGTGTATCTGTACCTAGGGGAGAGCAGCAGGTTGGGTTACCCGATATCCGAATTAATTTTCCGAACCGAAATACCCGAATTAACTATTCGGTTCGGGTTCAAGTATTTTTTTTAAAAAAATTCTAGTATTTCGGGTATTCAGGCCGAATTTGGGTTTTTTTTTTCAAATACCTAGTTTACCCGAAATTCCCGATTAAATTTAAGGGTATTTTCATCATTTTATATGTTTGACCTAATTTTGGTCATTAACCCTCCTCTCATCTCCGCAGCTCAGTCCTCCGTCCTCATCATTCGTGCCCCCCTCTCTCTCTATCGTATCCATCCCTCTCTTTGTAGGCCACAAGCCCCCCTCTCATAGCGCTCTTTCTCTCAGAGGCACGACAGCAGGTTACCACCACAGATTCGCAGGCTCGCAACCCTCCGAGCTCCTGCAACTCCTCTCTCTATGTCAGCTTATCTCTCTCGCTATTCTCTCTCTCTATTTTAGAAAATATTAGGATTATTTAGTTGTAAATATGTTATTGTGCGATGTTATCGTAAAAATTTGTATTATTTAGTCAGATATGGTAATAATTTATTTTAATATTTGGATTATTTAGTCAATTAGTCATAGATCTGTTAATATTTGGATTAGAACATTTTTTTAGTTTGTTAAAACATTTTTATTAGTATGTTTAAATATTTTTAAAATAAATCTGTTTAAATTTATGTTTAAATGTGTTTAAATTTTTTTAGTCTTTTTAAATTTCTTAGTATGTTGAAATAATTAAATCTTTTAAAAAAAAATTCAATGTTTTCTAGTGTGCCTACCTTGTGTTGGCAATTTTTGTATAGTAAGCTATTTTGTACATTTTTTGTATCTTTTTTTTTTTTTGGGTATCTTTATTGAATTATTAAGAAATCAAGTGTAGTTGTCAATTCTATATATTGGGGAAAAGAAAATAATTTTTGTTATTTTGTATTATTGTTATAGTTGGAGTAAAAGTGAACCCCCTTCCTCTGCCCTTGGTTTTACTAGGCAACATTTGCAATTCGGTCAGGTACACGGCACATTCTGTTTTAGGTACCAAAGAATGTGATTGTGATATTTTTGTTGTTTTAGTGGTATTCATCTACCTTTAATTAATTAACTCCATCTCGGTATGTCACCAAAGTCAAAGTATTTTGTGTAAGGATTTCAAAAACTTAAGTTATAATTCCAGAAATGTCACTTTTAAATTATATTTGGTTTTGATCTTGTATAGAATATATTTTAAGTTTTAAATTACATTTGCTCAGTCCTCTCAATTTTAAAATGATTTGTTTTGCTTTAACCACACTGAATTAATGGTTTAGGAGAGTTTGGATCATGTGTTTGCTCTACTGAGTTCTTGGCTAGAGGGGAGAGCAACAGTTCGGGTTACCCGATACCTGAGTTAATTTCCCGAACCGAAATACCCGAATTAACTTTGGTTTGTGGGATATTTATAGATAAGTTCTGTAGCTTGAGAAAGCCTTCAGCTTGACTAATCTAGTAAGTAATAAATTATCATGAATGAAGTTGCATTTTGCTGATTGAGAAATTATATTCTACAATGGAATTCGTGGTTGACTTGAGTAATTTTGGTGAAGGGGAACACATTCGTATCATATGGATATAAGAATGTATTTGGTTTTGTAGCGAATATGATTTTTTAGTTTTGAAAATATTAACTTTTTAGAAAACCCAGTTGCTTAATTAGTTCCTTTTGATGTAGATATGCTATACTTTTTGCCAACTAACCCTTCTCATTGCCAACTCCTATTTTGACCCATTTGTTTAACAGTTGTAGCCTTATTGTAGGTATTAATGGATGGCGATACGACAACACAAATACAAATACAAGTTCAGTCGTTGATACTGGTACTACTTCAAAGCGGAAGAAGAAAGAAGTGTCATTAAGGAGTCCACCGTGGAAACATTTCAAGCCACTTTACAATGACGAGGGAGTAATTTATAAAGGTGAGTGCAACTATTGTGCGACTCGTATTAAGTATGATCCTGTTATTACTGGAACTTCTGGATTGACTAAGCATCTCCTTAAATGTAGAAAACACCCCGATAGAATTGGATTGGACCAAACAAACCAAACACAATTGTCTATGCAATCTGTTGGTGATGGATCAA
>MKEJ01015041.1:0-10643 GCA_001753735.1 Embelia ribes
AATTATTATTTTTTATTTTATCTCTATTAATGAATTAGAGTAATATATTGCAAGTATTTAATAAAAAATAGTAAAATAAAATATATATATATTTTTTTTTACAATTGAAACCGATTAATAATTTGTCTTAATTTATATCTCTCTATATATGAATAGCTTGACCTTGACTAGAAAAAGCGTACAAGTAGTCGAACACACGCCAATAACCGTTTCACATACCACCGACCCATAACTGAAAAATCACCAAATTTGAAGAAAATTCAACATTTTCTACTTACTTGCTAACGAAGCTCCTTTTTTAAGTTGTTTATAACTTTTTTGAAAAGCTTGTTGATGTGAGATGATGCTATAAAATAATAAAGTCATCAAAATTTCTTATAAATTCTTATGCAAAGTTACGTGCTCAAAATACATGGGTTAATTACAGTAATGGTCCCTATATTTCAAGAAACGTTCTATGAGGTCCCTATGGTCTTATTGTAATAATGATAGTCACCAAGTTTTTGAAAACTAACATAAAATGCCCTTTTTGTGGCCGTAAAAGCTTCATAAATCATGAAAATTATACCAATTACCAACTCATATTACGTGAAAGTAAATTAGTCATTTTACTAACATTTATTTGTTGTTGTCTCTTGTTTAGACCACCTTAAAGTTTTTAATATGAGGAAAATCTTAGGTAACGGAACAAAACTGTCCCTTGTCCGTAAAAATACAGACCAAATAGGCCACTTTCCAAAAATTTAGGGATGTTCGGTGTTTAAATTGCAGCTACGAGGACTAAATAGAATCTGTATCCAAATTATGCATACAATTTATGCAATTGCCTCACGTTGCATAAATTACAAATGTCCTTGTTACTTGCTATGGTAATACTCCCAATTTAAAAATAAATATTGTTTTAGAATACTATGCATCTTTCAAAAAAAATATATTTTCAAAAAACAAAAAATATATTTATTACCCTTTTTTGAACTTTATCCGTTTTATCTAAATTAAAATTTTAATTATTTCACCAACTCGAACATTTAATGAATGGTGTTTTGATAAAATATAACTATTTGTTATTAAAATTGAAATTATTAAATAATATTTTTAATTTATAGTTGAAAAAATAAAATTACCTTTGAATTAATCACGGTGGAGTGTTAGTTATTTTTTTTTGCCCCCCTAAAGTCGGTTGAGGGTTAGTTATGAACTTAATTATGAGGTGTTGAAAAGTACCAAATGGCTTATCCTAAATAGGCAAATGAATTCATTTTATCCAAAAGCACTTTGTCACCCATCTTTTGACACTTACTATTATTTCTTATATTAAATAATAATTTTTTATTTCTAACTGCCTTATCTTTTTATACAGTTGAGTGGACTGAACTGTCTAATACTACTCCCACAATCTCGCCTCAATTTTTTCATTTTAGGATATAAAAAAAATTGTGTCTTTTTATTTTTTGAATATCTAATAACTACAAATTTAAACATATTACCACTTATGTTCCTAATTATTATCAGTAAAATAATAAGAAAAAAGAATAGGAATAAATTTGGTAATGTACATCCTATTCATATTTTAAAAAGTTACATTTTAGATTCTTTCTGAAACTATTTATTAGTAAAACTGATATTATTATTTGTGGACGAAGGAAGTATTTTATCTTCATTATTGATGAATAATAAAAAATTCAAATTTTATATTTCTATTCAATATAAATTTAAGAGATCAAAAAAATGTGGCCATTCTTTCCCCTCTCGGTCCATGAATGTTGTAATTGATTTAATATTTATATATATATTGAGGCAATCTGAAAAGTTTGTTTTTGCTTGTATTATTTCTATATGTGTGGCATGAGCTTGTAAGCGCCTGATTTTAGAGCTCGTTTGGTTACAGAATCAAGCTCGAATTGCCCCTCTTTTTCACTCTATGCGCCCCTAAATTTGATTATGTTATATTTATATGATTGTAGCAATTACTGGTTAGTTTTCTTTAACACGTACCTCCATCAAAGTTTTTAGGCCAATTTGAGATTGTTTTTCCCAATCTGCATCTATTTATTTTTATTTTATTTTTTAAAATTATAATGTGTAATGTTTGGTATAAATAAAATGACATGCTTTTAATAAACTGTTTATTCTTTTGTAAGAGTGCTTTTACAATCAACCTTAGAGATTTTTTAAAAAATTGATTCTATTTTTTCTATTATTATTATAAAATAAACTTAATTATTAGTATTACTACATTCCCCATTCATATCTTTTTTTTTTACAATAAAAATATTATTTTACTAAATATTGCATTACTTATCAAAATAACTCTAAAAATTATTAACCAAATATTATGATTGTACCGCTTTTATAATAACTTTTTAAAAGCAATTTTGAAAAGCCCCAGCAATTCCAAATTAGCCAAACGCATTAATTCGATGTCTTCACCATATCCAAACATTTGTGATGGGGCACTTTGAGTTCGTTACATGTGTGCTTATGTTTGTGAGTGTATTTATAGATCTAGAAACTTTGAATAATCAATTAATTCACCTTGAATTTTATTTATGGTTTTTAGATGTGACTACTTATAAGGGTGTTGCGAAAATATATGCTTGTCATGTGATCATGTCCAAGTGATGGAATGAATTATATTAGAAATTTTAAATTGTGTTATTCAATCAAAATATTCAGGTTAAAAGGCCATTCTAGATTAATGTGAGCAATAACAATTTGGTAGTAATTGTATATATAATGGATTTTTCTTTTGCAATGAGTTAACTATCACTGTGACGTTATATGTTTCCCACATTTCTTGATATCTGTATTGAAAATTCTTTTTTTTTTTTTTTAATCAGCACTCTTACTTAAAATTCACTTTGAGAAAATTTCTTACTATTAAATTTTATTAATAAAAAAATAATAATAAAGAATAATTACTGTTAATTAGGTAGTACCATTTTTCGTCAACATTTTGCAACTACATTATAATTGATGGAAGTGCTCTAAGTACGAGAATTATAATAATTTTTTTATAAATTTATAATAATTTATCAGTAATTATGTTAAAAAACATTTCTTCTGGTATTGAGTTGGATCCCATAATTAATGCTCTCATCATCGTTTGAATGTTCTCCAACATTCTAGCGCAGGTATATTTATAAGTTTCAGATTTAAAATTTTTTTATTTAAAAATTAAATATTATTTCGTAAACCAAAATTTAAAATATTTTTTTAATTATTTTAATCTAAATAAATTTAAAAATATATACTAAATTTATATAATTTTTATTTTTTTAAATAAAAAATAAATTAACTTGTTTATATACAAATATCGTCTAAACCAATACTCAGTTACAACCTAATCCAATAGAGTAATTAAAGCTCTACCTACTCAAAAGTCAAGGTCATAGTCAACCAACTCAATTAACCATTCCAGTTTTTAAGTAGCCGATCATTTTCTTTTATCGGATAAAACCCATTTTTATCTATGATTTTTTGTTAGCAAAAGTTAGCAGTTTTCTTCGAAAAACGATAATAATGGTAAATTCTGTCTCACTATATTGAAAATTTTAATGTTCAACTATAAAGTAGCAATATATTCATTCCAATGCTAAGAAAAAATGAAAAAGCAAAATATACTAATATATACACCACATAAGAAAATTTTGATAATTCGTTTGAGTTTAAAATATGATGCTAACCCCGTCCACAAATAATAGTTTCATTTTATTTTTTAAGTATCCAAAAGCGACTATTGATATTTGACTTTTGTTTTTTCAATCACTGCAAAGATGAATAAATTGACAATATTGCCCTTAGAATTATGAGAAAGAAGAATAAGAAAGGATTTGCTAAGGTTATAATTGACATTTATTATTTCATTCAACATTTGAAAATTTATTTTTTTTCTGTCTTAAATTATGTGCAAATTTAAATGGGACTGTTATTTGTTAATGGGGCAATATATGAATCTGGTCAAGTATACAATTAGGTTTGGCGAATATATAAAGAGACGGTCAAGATGTTAACTTGAAAGTTCAATTTTATTTTTATTTTTTATTTTTTTAACTCAAGGTTGCAAATAACTTGTAATTCTTCCCAAATTATATACTATGAAAAATTAAAGAATAAGAATCAAACAACATACAAAGATTTGTTAGTCAAGTTCGTAAATGTGATTATATTTTGGAGTGCCCAAGTTAGGAAATTTTACTCTGACTGGAGATGCTGCTCCCATGCAATATCTTGCCAATTCAGTGCGACGTTAAATCTCCCGCGGTAAAAATTAATGAGCAGTATTTTCATACTTCACAATCCCAACCGCGAAAGATACATACTTGTTTAGAGGGTGATTTCTACTATAAATATGTTTTATCAAAATACACAACAAAATCTGATCTGGATTAACAAAACAATTAAACGTGATTATCAAAATATAAAACAAAAAAACAAAACATTAAAACAAGTTCATGCATGCAAATAATGAGGTGCTATAAAAAGGTTTCCTAATTTATCGCGGACCCTCAACAATTTTTATTTTTTATTTTTTAACATTATCTTGACCAATCGTATCATGTATTTACTAACTAATTTCGTTTCATGCATGCATATCAACTACAACTGGTTTCATTAAAAATAAAAAAAAGGACATAATAATAAGTCTAGGACATATCTATTAGTTTGTTAAAAGGGGTTACAATTACTCTATATTTCTTTTAGCCAAATTATTTTTTTTTTATAAAATTTTATATTTCTAATCTTAATTTTAATTTTAATTTTTTTTTGTAAAATTTTATATTTCTAATTTTAGTTTTAAATTTACAATCTAATTTTTTTATGCGGGTTTAGCCATTTCTATAAAATTTATATTTATATGTTACAGATCCGTCCATGTTAATAAGGATACTATTGAAATTCACATATTTTAAATTATTTTATTCTATATGTAAAAGTGTTTGAGAATTGGTATTCTAGTATTATCTGGAAATTAAAGTTATTAATTAATTTCATGGTATAGTATTATCTGGGAATTAAAGTTATTAATTAATTTAATTGTATTCATATTGTTCAAGGTCAAATTATGTTGTCCAACATTATAATAAAATAAACAAATGAATTAAAAACTGCACCTTAATAATTGTTGTTAGGACCAGGAAATGACGCACTCAATGTGAAATACTAAGCTACATATTCTCTTTTTAATAGTATGACATCAACTTTTATTATTTATTTTCATTAAAAAAGAAACACTTTATTTTGTCACTATTCAAAATAGGCTTGTATAGCCACGACTGAATAATAACAACCTCCATCACAAACAAATTATGCACTTTCTTGGTTGCAGATTTTATTTTACTCAAAAGCAGAATAATATTTAGTTGTTCGTTTTTTAACTTCAACTTATTTGCTATTTTGGCCTAAATAATAAATTTTGTTTAAAAAGCTCGAATACATCATCGTGATTCATCAATTGTTAATCCTTTGCCAAATTTTTTCACTATATTAAATTTTCTAGAATCCAAAAAGAAAATAAAAGTAATATTCATTATGTCCATAAAATAATAGATGAGTTTGATTACTATCATTTTTAAGTGTAGAGATTTCAAATAACATCGATTTTGAATAAAGAATATGTGTCACTTTTATACGTAGGAACCACTACAAATGCATACGTATTTTTTATTCAAATCATATGGTGGATTAAAACCCATACACCATCGGTGGATTAAAATTAAATTCATAAAAAAATACTATGAAATGAATGACTGCCAAAAAATAATTGTAAACTTTTTGTTTTGGTACAAATTAAACATTACTAAAATTAGTGAATTGATATTATTGCCCTTTTACTAATTATTAGGTAAAAAAGACAAAAGTTTTTAATGATAATTTAATCATTTCTAATAAATTTGAAATTTAAATATTTATTTTTTTATGTATTAATATTTGAAAAATTTGCAAATAATTATGTATATATAATTTCTATTCAATAGAAAAACATAAACATGTATAATTTCAATTGTACTACCAATTAGATAAAATAATGTATATAATTTATATTCAAATAAATACGGACTTGACATGAGAGAACTTATTTTTTTCGTAAACAAATCACAGTACGAGAGCTGACCTCCATACAAGAAATTTTTTTTCTTGCACTAATATAATTAATTATGACCATATATTTTTGGTAAGATTAAGTGAAATATCGATTAAATGAGTTTTAAAATAAAATAAAATAAAAAGATATTGGAAATCCTATATGTTTTTTTAAAGAGTGTTTTAGTATAATTTCTAGATGGTATTCTTGTATTTAAAGAATAATAACATGTTCTGGTATTATAACATTTCCCCATAGTATGATGTAAAATTTATGTACCGAGATCTTAAGTGGCAAATAAAACTTCTTCAATAGGGTAATTTACAATTTGCCTAGAGTGAGGTTTTTGAATATTTCAAAATATCTATTGAGATATTTGAAATTACGTTTTCTCCCAAGTTATAATATAAGTTTTATTTACCTATGAAAATATCATACCATCACTCACTTTCTTGTCTTATTTTATTTATTTTAAAACTAATGACTCAGAAAATTAAAGAAAAATAAAAACATCATATTTTAAAGAAAATATTTTCATTTAAAAAATGTAATGATCAATTTAAAATCTAGAATATGAATGCTAGTAGGGATGGTAACTGCGGAGCGGGGCGGGGGCGGGGGCGCAGGGCGGGGGCAGGGTTTTGCCTTCCCCAATCCCATTCTGCCCCTCTTCCGGGACAGATTTTGACTTCCCCATCCATACCCTAGCAAAAGATCAGGTTTCCCTGTTGGTCCCCACCCCGTCAATGAATAACAAAATTAAAAATTTTATTTTGCTTTAATTAAAATTAACAAGTCAAAAATTGTACTTTAAAAAAATAAACAAATAAAACATTCACATAATTAAAACAATCAACCAGAAATTGGAACTTCGTTTTCTTTCAATTACAAATTAAAAAAAAAACTAATACTTTAGAAACATTTTGTTATATTTCAAATAACACCCATAATATCAAAATACCATAATAAAAATACAATCAAATATTCTGTAATTTTCCCAAAAAAAAGTTTTATACATAATGAAACTTTTCAATTAAAACAAATATAATACCCTGAATAGATAAATGAAAATATTATTATAATTATGTAAACAATAGGACGGGTTAGGGGTCGGGGCGGGACGAGTATCTGTATTTTTATTCCCGCCTCCGTCAAAGTCGAGATCGGATTTTTCCTGTCAAAATCGAGACGAGTTCGGATCTTATTGACATGCGAATATGCTAGTTAAATGTTATTTTTTTAATTATAGGGATAATTAGTAAAATTTAAGATGATTTTCACTTTATACCAAAAAATTTGATATTTAAGTGCAATGAATATATAAACATCATTGGAGAGAGTGTAATTTTAAGAGGCATTTGAGGTATTATGAAATTGTAGTAAGAAACCAAATGGGGAAAAGTGCAATTTACCGTTAATAAATCACAAAGTACTAAATCAGTTCCCTATGTAATGAATTCGTCACCTTTTATTATAATTGTAGTTCATTTGCTAAAGGAAAAAATTGTTAAAAAAAAAAACAACATCGACAGCAACAATAGCAACAAACAGTGGGTAGGTTTCTAACGTTTGATAATTTATGTCTAAATTATTTTCTACTAAAATTGTCAGAATTTTCAACTACTGCAGATTGAAATAAAGGAGGATTTTGAGGGAGCGTATGACATGTCAGAGGTGGCACGTAGGCTGCGTTGGATGGCTGACGTGGCAATGTCTTTATATGCGACATAATCTTTGTACGGATACGGTGGCAAAAATATGGGCTCTGATTCGTCCGCTCCGTGCTTGGTGCTGATCATCTGCGACGGGCTTTAAGGGAAATAATAATTAATGTTGCGTAAATTACAAATTAAATGAATAATTGAAATGAAATTTAGCTGGCTATTTTGTGATTTGAAGGTGTTCTATCCACCTATTATTTATCTATTGGTTGCGCTGAAGAAAAATAAAAGATCAAAAGAAAAGAAAAAAGATAATTCAATGTATTTAAAATATTTCATCAAATTTCGTTAAGTTTTTGTCGATAATGATCCACTTTGAAAAATAATTTTAAAAGTGACATACTTTGATTAAGTTTGTATAAAATGATTCAGTTTGGTTAAAAAACATTTTATTTAATTTTATTATATTGTATGAAATTTAAATTTGCATATTTGATGTTATTTTGAGGTAGGACTTAAGAATACTTTTGTCACATAACTTATTTACAGACTAAATTCATTGAGCTATTCTAACATGAAATCCAGATAGTAGAGGAAAAAAAAATTACAATGTGGGTTCTATTTGATTTCATTTTGAACGGAAAGACGAATAATTAATTTTCATAAATCAATTACATTACTCGTTCCTCAACATATATTTAAATTAGATGATTATGCAGATTTTATGGTTATTAAAAAATTTATGAATGGCTAGAATCTATTGTTGCGCGTGGTCCCTGTTTAAAATAGGAGGTCACTTCGTATTTGACGTGGTGAAAACTGATATTTGTCCGTTATATTTTTCGCAATTAGTACCTATAAAATCTAAATAACACCTTCCTCCAAACTACTTCATGAATTTGATGTGTTCAAACGAGAAAGTAACTCAAGTTAGACACTAAAAAGTCACATCATGTCAATATCATGAATTCGCACGAAGTACATCTCATACATAAAGTGATACTTATTTTGTCCATTTAGGATAAATCAAAATAAAATAAATTATCATAATTATACTTTTTAATTATCAATGGAAGAGTTAAATTTAAAAAATTATTAAGGGTATTTAAGTCATTTGTTTTCCATTCAAAATTTAAAATTTAAATTATATAAAACTGTGTATCAAATCAAACCATCAAATAAGACTTGGATAGAGGAAGTATATGCCAATAATTAATTTTCTATAGCTCATTTATTACGTGGTTTACAAGAAAATACATGATAAATGCATGTATAATGGAAGCTCGTAAATACCTTTTGTATTTTGTACCGTCAGATTCTCTTGTTATGTGCTTCTAGAATTGAATACGGACCATCACAAATATCAATTTTAATCAATGAATGTTGTATTAATATGCATATAACGACATTCATATTGGCTATTCTGACGTGTCAATCATCTATTACAATTGTTAGAATTATGCACACCACTGATCCTCAAATTTTTGTGCACAAATTTACAAAAGTCAAGATGCATATCACATGTAGAATTTTACTATTACCATCATTCAAGTATTTTCTGATAAAACAGTGAGGATCAATGGTTCTATAAAAGAATCAAAATAATTAATCTATTTTTAGTTGTAATATAGCACAATATATTTGTATCAAAATACCAAAGAAACCAAAAAGAGAAAGAAGTTAACTTTAATCGTTTGCAAGCCACTTTTGAAATTAAATTATCCAACAAGGGGCAATTATGTCCATTCAGCGGAATATGGAAGAAGATAACTGTGAAAATCACTTTTATTTTTGTCTTATTACACAATAGAACGTGAATAAAGAGAAGGCCACTAGCAGCTCTCTGAAAATATGAACGTTATTTTTGTTCTGGTGCTCTTAAATTGTTTAATGGAAGAAGGGTAAACGACTAGAGAGAGTTTTTTGTTTTTAGAGTAAGTATATGTTTCATTACCCTTTACGTACGATTATTACACAATTAAATAAAGGCTAAGTTCTATTATGAACATTCATGTGCACGACATATGCATGTGGTTCTTTCTCCTTTTGCTTGTCTGATAATGCTGCAACGTATGAAGGTTTACCAAGGGGATTTAAACTTGTTTTCAAATAAATGGTTGTGTTATGGTTTTAGAGAAAATGCAACAGTTGGGGTAATTGAAGTTACGATTTATCTTATAAAATGTCCTCCTCTTTTCTTTTTTAAATCTGTGGTGTAGCGGATTGTAATGATCCGTAATGCCACATAACGATCTATAGGCATTTTAACGGCTGAATAAAGGTGGTGGCACCAAATACACTTCAAAATTCATTTTCACTACTATCTCGTCTCATATCAGTTTTGGTCATACGTAATGACGTAAAGTAATTATTGTGGCCAATTTTTAAAACCATAGCATCAAACAACCACAATTTTAAAAAATATCTAATATTTTAATATAATTCCACTTATGTATTTTATGATACATAGTCTATCTCAAGTCAGGATAAAGGAGAAGGGTTGCAGTAGATTGACGATTATCTATAAAAAAATACTCACACCACATGGAATGGAACCAAATAAGAAATTCATTGGGGGCATTCTCTACTCAGCTACACGCTAGATTGGATCCCGGGTGTGGTGTTAAATTGGCAAAGGCTGGGGCGTTTCCTCCATGACGCACTGCATCGGACCCTGGGTGTAGTGTCAAATTAGTAAGGGTGTAAGTTAGGGCGTTCCCCCGAAGCGACGCGTTACATCGATGCATGTATGTGAAATAGGCAATGGTTCTCAAATTTGAATGGACGGATGCGGATAAAGAAGTTAGTCTATGAGCATAGAATTTGTCTGGTATCTTGGAATATAGGGTTCTTGATTGGTAGACTAGCAGAGATTGAGAAAGTGATGAATAGAAGAA